>JASDQU010249415.1:5531-16422 GCA_032191745.1 Picea mariana | reverse complement strand
AATCAAAAGTAACTTTATGACCTTGGTCAAACATTTGACTCACACTTAGAAGATTATGTTTCATATCTTTTACTAGTAGAACATTTTCTTCTTTGGTAATCTTGTTCCCGATTCTGACTGTGCCTTTTCCAATGATTTTAGTTGAATCATCATTTCCGAATGAGACTGGTCCATCTCTTTCCTTTTGTAATGTAAGAAAGCTATCTCTATCACATGTCATGTTTTTTGAATAGCCACTGTCAACATACCACTGTCATTCTGTTGTGGTTCTCTAGGAGGGACTGTCATTCTGCAATCTTTTTCCATGTGTCCAAAATTGTTACATTTGTAACATTCCACTTCAATGCTCAAAGATTCAAACTTGTTGTAACTTCTTCTCTGTGTTTCACTAGGCCTTCTTGGATAACCCCTTTGTGTATGAATTTCAAATTTGTTTTTTTTCCTGTTGTTAGCTCTTCAATTTAGAACTTTATGTCCAAAATTATTACATGCATAACATAAACCAAAAAAGATAGTTTGATACCTGGGAGTTAAAGATATTCTGAAAGGAGGTATTCTTATAAATTCTTCTTCATCCTGAGGCCTATCTGTCGGTTGTTGATTATGAAATCTAAATCTTCTTGGTGGAGGAGTGTCCATGTAATCTTCCTATACCCCTTGATTATTTCTGTATAGCTTTTTGGATATGTTTTTTTCTCTGTTGTTTTGGAGCTTGATCATTTTTCTGTCTGATTGTATCCATGTACGGACTTTTCATGGTGATATTTTTTACTGTTGATAATGTCATCCAAAACTTTTGAGTTGTTCTGCATATTTTTTTTTTGAAGATTCTTTCTTAATGTGACAATCTCTGCTTCCAAATTTCCAATGATCTTGTCTTTTTCTTCTAGCTGTTCTTTGAGTGCTTCTTCAATTCTTTTATCTTCTTCTATTTGAACCTTCAAATTTGTGATCATTTGTTCTAGTTCTTGAGTTTCTTCTTTCTTGTCTAGTTATGCTTGTAGTTTCTTGTTTTTCTTTTTTTCTCTTCTGATAACTTCTATGGAACACATTAATTTGTTAGGGTCCTAACCCGCACATAGGTAGATCAATATATTCGTATATAATAAAGGTCAATATTAATCAGGCCTTTCAATAAAATAGAATAAGGCATATGTAAGAAGACCTAATAGAAGCTTCCGCTTCTATAAGGATCTTCCTCTAGATGCTTCTCTTGATAGACATATTTAGTATAAATAAGGGTCGAGGGTATGAAAACCCTAGCTTGGAGATTATTGTAACAGAGCGTTGCTCGACTGGAGGTTGCCCCCTCGAAGAGGCCTGTGAACATTGCTTTCTGAATCAAAGTGCTAATTATGTTGTTGTTCTTATATCATTTCTGTGTTATTGTGGAGATTATGCTGGTTATATTACTGTTATTCTGCCATTTCTAGCATTTTATTTCTGTTCTGCATACTTTTTATATCTGGTATATTACAAGTGGTATCAGAGCACTTTCCTTGGCAGAAATTGTGGGAATTTTTTTTTCAGGGTAGAGACGTATTCCAGCGTCTTTAAGCCACAGAGATCTATCGTTACGTGCATAAATCTGCAGTTGAGGGATTCATACACGCAGGAAATACAAGTGGTTCTTAAGCACACATGTGTTCGCCACCCTTGTAACCCTTGTTGGTACCCCTTCGAGTGGTAGCGCATCAGACAACACCTATGTATGGATCGGCCTAGATTTCTTGAAGCCCTCTTTAGATAAACCGATCAGTCGCTTGACTGTTATAGTGCCACCGAGAGAAACAATCGGGAAGATACTCTCTAGTACCTGGGTAGTCGGGTAGTACGGCTAAGGGTATGGTCTATCCTCCTTAGTTAATGCCCTGAGATATTGGGCTGAGTACTACTGTTGGACCCCGCACGTATATCAGAGAGCTATAGAACAGGGCAAACCCTTGTCTGTATAACCCTTGAATACCTAACCTTTGGGGGACAAAAACATAACCAAATTAAAACAGACAAGATCTATTGTCGTGCAACTGTGTTCGTGTTGCCAAGTAAATACACATTTCTTTCTGGTTAAGCATTTGGGGATTTCATTGCTGCAGTATTCTTTAGACCAGAGTATAAGTCCGCAGGTGTAAAAAAAATAAAAAATAAAAAAGAAGAGTCTGGAAAAATTTTCACCATTATTTGAGACCTAGTCCATTGGATTCATCTCTTCGCGCTTCTCACATTCATCCATATCATTTTTCGACAAAATTTTTTAGTCCACCCACCCCTTTTTTCAGTTCACCCATCCTCATGGCCCATACCCGTAGCCAAGACCTGGAAGCCCGCTTTAACACCTTGCAATATGGTTTCCTCGAGACCCAAAAAGAAGTGAAACAACTCAATGCTATTGTTGCCTCCATCAATACAACCATAAATACAACCATCCGGTCCTCAATGGAGGAAGTCAAACAAGAACTGACCACCCAACTTGAATCTGTCTTTACCTCACTCTATACCAAACTGAAGATCCCTATAGATGACCCTTTCTCTGATGCACCTCCAAAGACTGAAGGTGAACATTTCTCCCATTCCCATACCTTTCAGCCCCATCACTTTCAGCATGACCTACGCCTTCCACGGGTGGATGTGACTAAATTTGATGGCTCGGACCCCACTGGTTGGGTCACCCAAATGGAACATTACTTCTCTTTATACGGAATTACAGATGACTTGGCCAAACTTTGGTATGGTGTTCTCCATCTAGATCAAGAAAGTTGGCAATGGTGGCAATGGAGAAAATCTTCTCGTCAAGGGTATATTACTTGGACCCAATTTGTGACTGAGCTTTATGAATGCTTTGACACTAACACAAACCATTTGGGTCGTTCGACAAAGTTGAAACAATCAGGAACAGTAGAAGACTTCATAGTTGCCTTTGAGCGCCTAGCTTTTCGAGCAGAGGGCATGACTGATGCTTTCTTTCGAGAGTGTTTTATCAGTGGCCTCAAAGAGGAGATTCAAGCCCATGTCCTCATGGCTCGACATTCGAGTTGGCTGGAGACTACTAAAAAAGCTAAAGAAGCATAGCAGGTTGTATCTTCTCAAAACCGTAAACCCTCCTTCATCCCTCGCCCTAAACCCATAAATCCCACTACTCCCTCCACCCCATTAAAAATCCAAAAATTGACTAGGGATGAAATGGGTGAACGCTAACTCAAAGGCCTTTGTTATAATTGTGATAAAAAATATTTCTCGAGCCACAAGTGTAAGGAACAGAATATTTTTATGGCCATCTCTGAGGATATTTCGAAATAGGATGTTGAAACTCCCTTGTTTCCTGAGTCACCTGAAATCAATGACATAACCCCTCCCTCAGACCCTCCCGAAGTGGAACCGATCATTTCCCTCAATTCTCTCACTGGCTTCTCCTCCCCCCAAACCCTCAAGTTAATCGGTTACATAAAGCATCGGAAGGTCATCATTCTGGTTGATAGTGGAAGCACCCATAATTTTATTCATCGCCACATTGCCCAATAAACTCATTGCTACATCCATGCCATCAACAATTTCCAAATCATGATTTCCAATGGTGGTTCCATGAAATGTGGAGGTGCTGTGAAAATGTGCATCTCCAAATCGGTGACTACCACCTAAAATCCCATATGTTTGCTATCGACATGGGCGGTTGTGACATTATGTTGGGTGCAAACTGGCTAAGGACTCTAGGTCCCATTCTCATGGATTTTAAGGCATTAACCATGCAATTCGACCAGGAAGGCCACTAATATAAATTCCAAGGCGTCACGGTTGGTTCACTTGAGGTCATTAGTTCCCATTGCATGGAAAAGCTGCTCAAAAAAGGTCATTCTGGTGTCATTGCCCAACTCCATGCCATACAAGAAACAGAGACACCCCCAGTGTCGGACGACCTCCAAGCCCTCCTTTCTAAACACCAAATGGTATTTTCCACTCCCCAAGGGCTCCCTCCTTCCCACAGTGTTCATGATCATTCCATTCCCCTTGTACCCGAAAGCCTTCCTCCCAATATCCGTCCGTATCGCCACCTCTTTTCACAAAAAAATGAAATTGAGAAAATGGTCCAAGAACTCCTTACTGCAGGTGTTATCCGCCCTAGTACGAGCCCTTACTCTTCTCCTTTAGTCATGGTCATGAAGAAAGAAGGTTCTTGGAGAATGTGTCCTGACTTTCATTCCCTCAACAAACTGACCATTAAAGACAAATTTCCCATTCCTGTCATTGATGACCTACTGGATGAATTGAGTGGTGCCCAATTCTTTACTAAACTTGATCTTCACTCAGGATATCACTAGATACATATGAAGGAGGCAGACATTCCCAAGATGACCTTTCGAACTCATGAGGGCCACTATGAGTTTTTGGTCATGTCCTTTGGCTTGTGTAATGCCCCCTACACCTTCCAAAGCCTCATGAATCATGTCTTCTGTCCTTTTCTCCATCATTTTGTATTAGTTTTCTTTGATGATATCCTAATCTATAGCAAAACCTAGACATGCCATCTTACTCATGTGGATCAAGTTCTCCATCTACTCTCTCAGCACAAAATTTTCCTGAAACAGTCTAAATGTGCTTTTTGTGCCTCAGAAGTAGAATACTTGGGTCATCTGGTTGGCAAGGATGGCGTCAGGGTGGATCTGAAAAATATTGAATCTATGCAAGACTGGTCACACCCAAAGACTCTTAAAATATTGTGTGGATTCCTGGGCTTAACAAGGTATTATCGCAAGTTTGTTAAGAATTATGGCAAGATTACAGCACCTCTCACGGCTCTCCTCAAAAAGAACTCTTTCACTTGGACTCCAGTCACTGCTCAAGCTTTTCAAACCTTGAAGACGACCATGTGCACCACTCTGATTCTGGCCCTTCCTAATTTCACAAAGACCTTTGTGTTGGAATGTGATGCCTCAGGGAAAGGAATCGGTACTGTCCTTATGCAAGAGGGTCAACCTTTGGAATTCAC
This sequence comes from Picea mariana, assembly GCA_032191745.1. Taxonomy (NCBI): domain Eukaryota; kingdom Viridiplantae; phylum Streptophyta; class Pinopsida; order Pinales; family Pinaceae; genus Picea; species Picea mariana. The sequence goes on along the minus strand of JASDQU010249415.1, from coordinate 11,441 downwards.
CAACAGGAAACTATCTGAAAGGAATCTGGGCAAACCCATCTATGAAAAGGAAATGTTGGTTATTCTACATGCCATTGATCTGTGGTGCCCTTATCTCTTGGGGCAATGTTTCCAAATTAAGACAGACCATCAAAGCCTCAAGTACTTTCTGAAACAACACATTTCCTCCCCGGAGCAACAAAAATGGGTGACTAAGCTCTTTGGATATGATTATGAGATCATTTACAAGAAGGGAAAAGACAATGTGGTGGTAGATGGACTGTCCTGAAAATATGAAGAAGAAGGATCCCTTTTTTCTCTTTCCTTCATTGTACCAGATTGGCTCCAAGCTATGCACCAAGAATGGCTACAAGTTCCCAAAAGTTTGCATCTGATCCAGCAATTGCAGACCAATGCTCAAGCTCCCCTAGGGTACTCTTGGCTCTAGGATGAGCTTCGATACAAAGGCAATTTGTATTTAAGTAAACAATCAAAGCTTAAATCCACGATACTTTCTGAGCTTTATGCTACACCCACAGTGGGGCACTTCGAGTTCACCAAAACCTATGACAGGGTCAAACGTTCTTTCTTCTGGGATGGTATGAAACAAGACATCCGTAATTTTGTCACTGAATGTGAGGTGTGTCAACGCAACAAGGGAGAAACAGTCAAATCTCTGGGCACACTACAACCACTTTCGATTCCACCTACTATTTGGAAGGATATCTCTATGGACTTTATTACCGGCTTACCCAAATCAGGAAATAAATCAGTCATAATGGTGGTTGTGGATCGCCTTTCCAAGTATGCTCATTTCTGCTCTCTTCAACACCCATTTACTACATCCACAGTGGCTCAAATTTTCATGGACCGAGTCTTCAAGATTCATGGCATGCCGCACTCTATTGTTTCTGATTGTGACCCAAATTTCACAAGCAATTTTTGGCAAGAATTGTTTAAGCTACAGGGCACCCAATTGCATCTAAGCACAGCTTATTACCCCCATACTGATGGTCAAACGAAAGTTGTCAACAAGTGTTTGGAAACATATCTAAGGTGTTTTTCCTCTGAAAAGCAAAATCAGTGGGCTCAATGGTTACCCCTAGCTAAATGGTGGTACAACACTTCCTACCATACAACTACATGCATGACTCCTTTTGAAGCGGTATATGGACAGAAGCCACCTTCAGTTCTCTCATACTTACTGGGTACCTCGAAGGTCCAGGCGGTTGACCAAACACTTACATTTCAAGAGGATATTCTTCGTACCCTTAAAGAAAACTTGGTCATGGCACAGAATCGCATGAAGCAACAAGAAGATCAAGGTTGCTCTAAACGTCAATTTGCAGAAGGGGATCAGGTGTTTCTGCGACTCCAACCATACAAGCAAACTTCCCTCAAGGCTGAGTAGTTTCAGAAGCTAGCGCCCAAATTTTATGGTCCTTATACAGTTCTCAACCGTGTGGGACAAGTTGCCTATCAGTTAGCTCTGCCCAGCCAGTCAAAGCTACATCATGTTTTTCATGTTTCATGCTTAAAGAAGGTGATTGGAACTAGGTGCCAAATTCAAACCAACCTTCCCGAGTTAGCTGAAGAATGATCCATTTGGCTACATCCAGAAGCAGTTTTGGACCAGCATGAGCATCGCCTGTGTCAACGAACCATCAAGGAAGTGCTAATCTAATGGAAAGATACAACTCCAGCAGATGCCACTTGGGAACCAGCTACCATTCTGCAGCAGTTTCCACATCTCAAGCCTTTAGGAAAAGGATGTTTTTAAGGGGGTAGACATGTTAGGGTCCTAACCCACACATAGGTAGATCAATATATTCGGATGTAATAAAGGTCAATAGTAATAAGGCCTTTCAATAAAATAGAATAAGGCGGATGTAAGAAGACCTAATAAAAGCTTTCGTTTCTAGAAGGATCTTCCTCTAGATGCTTCTCTTGATAGACATATTTAGTATAAATAAGGGTCGAGGGTATGAAAACCCTAGCTTGGAGATTATTGTAATAGAGCATTGCTCAACTGGAGGTTTCCTCCTCGAAGAGGCCTATGAACCTTTCTTTCTAAATCAAAGTGCTAATTACGTTGTTGTTCTTATATCATTTATGTGTTATTGTGGAGATTATGTTGGTTATATTACTATTATTCTGCCATTTCTAGCATTTTATTTCTATTCTGCATACTTTTTATATCTGGTATATTACATAATTCCTCTCGATAGTCAACTTATGCCTCTTCAATTTCTTCTTCGACTTCTTCATATTCTTCTTTGGCTTCTTCATATTCTTCTTCAAAGTCTTCTTTATTAGATTTTTCTACTGCCATGAATATAACTCTTTATGTCTCACTATCACTGACTTCATCTTCATCTAATGATGAGATGTCTTCTTTGGTGCATAAGATTTTCTTGAAAACTTTCTTTGTGGTTCTTTTGTTTTTATACGTTTGTTTGACTTTTGAGTAACCTTCATCATTTCTCTTTTTCTTATAAGGACATTTGCTAGAAAAATAACCAATACCATCACAATTAAAACAAATTAAAGGAATCTTACCTCTATACATATCGTTGGTTCCCTTGTTCAGTCTTTTGACAAAGTTGGCCACTTCTTCATCATCTTCCAAGACGTCATTTTTACTGCTATGTTATTCTTTTTGCCTTCCCTTTTTATTTGAATTTTTGAATGCTTTGAAGACTGCTTCTTTTATATCTAGATTTTCCTGTTCAGTTCTCATTTCATATGTTGTGAATATTCCATGTAATTCGTCCATGCCTATTGAGTTTAGATCTGATCTTTCTTATAGTGTTGATATCTTAGGGTAAAATCTCATAGGAAGAGATCTTAGTACTTTTTGAACAATTACAGATTCTTTGATTTCTTCTCCCAATCCTATGATTTCATTTATTGTTTCATCAACTTGTAAAAAGTAAGCTGCAATATTCTCATCTTCCTTCATCTTAAGTTGTTCGAACTAACCTCTGTAAGATTGAAGCTTTGCTTCTTTGACTTTTGAAACTCCTTCATAAATATTTTGAAGTTTTTCCTAAATCTCTTTAGTGGATTTACAATGTGCAACTTTGGTGAAAATCATTTCACTAAGACCATTCAAAAGTGAATTTTTGGCTTTGGAATTATTCTAACCAAGTTTCACTGCTTTGTCATTTGTTGGCGGAACTGTTGGTGTTGTGTATCCATCTACAATCGATTGGAAAATTTCAAATCCCTGTGCATCTATATATGTTTTCATCCTTATGCTCCAAAATGCATACTTCTGTCCATTGAACTGTGGTATTCCATTTTTATACAAGTTGTTTCTCTCCATGATCTACCTTTCAGTGGTTAAATTGATTTCTGAAGGAACCTTCTCTGATACCAATTGTTGGATTACTAAGAGGGGGGGGGTGAATTAGTAGTAGAGAAATTTAATCATTTTTAACCATATAATCAAAGTGTTATATCAATGTAGAATTATCATCTAATAATTGCAAAGTAAATAAGCAATGAACAATCATACACATACATAGTACACCAGTGTTTTACGTGGAAACCCAAAGTGGGAGAAAACCATGTAATTTTTTTTCTTATATGTCTTGAAGAATCGCATTCATTGGAAACACCAAATTCCTTTGTTTTCTAGATGCAACTGGAAGGAGGTTCCAACCCCTTGTTTCTCAGGCTACAACTTGAAGTAATCTCCAACACCCCTATTCTTTAGCTACAACCAGAAGGAGGGTACAACCCCCTATGTTCTCCTGCTACAACCAAAAGGTGGCTACAATCACCCGTCATTTCCCCGTCCAACCACCTTGAAGTAGAAGTAGAATGATGGAACCATTGTCACACTATCACTATGAGATATGCCGTTGTAAACCTGCACCATGCATCAACATGTACCTTAGCATGTAATCAACTTGTACCATAAACAACTGCATCAACCATGCACCAACCTATACCAAACAACCTGTAATCANTCAACCAAAATCCCTCATCAATATCATCATCCAAATATGATTTGTAACTATGTAATAGAACTAGTGTATATGATCACATACCTGCAAACCTTCCTTAACTTTAACAACAAGGGACTAGCATTTTCATCAAAATTTTCTTTAGTCTCACATGACTAGTTTTCGATTAGTCAACAACCCTAACTTGAAATAATCATAACTATGTACATGTAATGAATAAAGATATGAAATTGATACACAATGTTCTTTAGTGTGTTTTATGCAATTCCTCTAGGTTTCACTACTTGGAACCTCTAATAAAAGGATTTATAGTAAAAATGGCATACCTTGTTGAATTATGGCTTATTCTAGAGAGCGACCTTGTAGAGCGTGCCTCGCATGGAATATTTTTTGAATATATCTAAAAATATTACACAGAATACTACAGATTGTACTCTAACCAAAACATTTGATCTTACTAAATTTGGATCTGTTATGAAGAAGTTATGACTTTTTTACCCGAAACACTTGTTTTAGACTGGTTTCAGGACTAGCCACAAACCCTATTTTCCATGGAGTGTAACTCCAAAAATACAATGAGCCACAAACTAAATTTTTTACCACGGATACTTGGATATGTTTTCTCAATGGCCTGTCAATTTCACAGTCTGAATCATTCTAGAAAAAAAGTTATTGTGAAAATGGTGAGATGACCTGTAAATAACATACCTTAGAAAGCATCATCAAAAGAATTTATCCTCCCTTGAATTATGGCCTTCTTTTCTTCACCTTCCCTCTGAAATTCGGCTTAGATATCCTTTGGTTACCTCAGTCACCTATAGATATTCAATATGTTCAAGTGTGATGTAAAATGAGAGAGCCTTGCCTCTTATTTATACTCTCCATCTTCTTGGTCACTTAACCTATTTCTAGGTCACTTAACCCATTTCTAGGTCACTTAACCTATTTTCCTCATTTTTAGGGTTAACCATTTTTCATAATTAGAAAGTTATCCATTACTTTATCATTTAAATATTCCTCCTTGACTTTGTCACCTAACTTTATCATTTAAATAATCTTCTTTGATTTTGTCACTTCACTTTATTATTTAAATAATCCTTCTTGACTTTGTCACCTTACTTTATCATTTAAATAACAATTTCTTCTTTTCAAGCTCTTTGACTTCTTTGACCTTTTGGGGCTTCAATCCAACATACGAGAGTCCTCCAACTTTGTAATTCCATAACTCTCAAACTGTGAGGAGTTATGTGGCGTTCCACATACCACCATAAATGGCATGACATGTACTATCCATATAGAATAGTATTACCTTCAAATATATTAAAACTCATACCATTATACATGAAACAACCTTGGGTCCATTACCCAAACATTTGTGCTACCAGAATTCGCTACCAGACCTTCTTCAAGGGTTGACATCAATGAAAACCAACCTTAATCAACAAAAACAACAAGCCTATAGAATAATTAATGTGAATGAGGCCAATGTTGAAATTTTTTCAATTTGTGCTTTTATGGAATGAAATTTGACATGCTAGGACAACACACATGCATTGACGCTATGGGAGGGTTTTTGGACTAAAAAATGAGTCAAAAAAACAATTCGATAATAAAATATTCTTTGATTATTCTATCAAAAGCCAACAATAAGGCACGCCTGCTCATGTACTTGACCCCGCTTATAACTGGCATGTTGATGGGGCCAACGTTGAAAGTTTTTCAATTTTTCCTTGTATGGACTGAAATTTGACATGGTTATACTAGACACGTACAATGAAGGTATGAGAGGGTTTTCAAACTCAAACATAACTCAGACAATCAATTCCACAATCAAACAACAAGGCTATAGAATAATTAATGTGAATGGGGCCAATGTTGAAATTTTTTCCAATTTGTTCTTGTATGGACTAAAATTTGACATGGTTAGACAGAAGGATCAGATCCTATCACTAAGGGG
>JASDQU010249412.1:0-10685 GCA_032191745.1 Picea mariana | reverse complement strand
CGGGGTTTCAAGGATCGAGACTTGGAGAGTCAAGATGCCTCATCTCCAGATTCATGAAATGAGAAATCGTGAAAGCACTTTATGCATAAGCACGTGGTCTCAGTCGGTGGTCACACCATCAAAGAGATGAAGAGAAGAGTACGTGCAGATAAGATTTCTTTCGGCGTTTCGGGGTTCGCAACTTGGAAAGTCGAGAAACTTCTCAACAGAATTAATGAAAAGGTGAAATGTGAACTCATGAAAAGCACGTTATGAACAAGCGCTTGGTCATAGCCATGGTCATATAAAGGAAGGAGCCAGCATGGAAAATCTCTGTTTCGGAGTTTCAAAACTCATAACATGGAGACTCAAGATGTCTCATCGCAGAATCTCCGAATTGCGAAAGTGTGAAATGGGTAAATAATGCAAGAACTCATCAGAGTTAATCCAATGATGGAGGTGAACATGAGCACGATCGAAGGGCTAATGTTGATCCTCATAGTGTAACTGCTAGAAACCATTGATGGTTTCTACCAGAGGATGCGAAGAGACTTCTGTGTGATTTTCAGAGGAGCTGAAGAGTTACATGGAATCTGCCAGTGGAATGAAGACGATTCATGGAGGAAATTGACAGAAGGATGAGGGTTGGAGCTTGTAACTGAAACAGAAAGGATGAGCTTGACTATAATAGAGAGGACTTCTGTGTAAATAATGCAAGAACTCATCAGATTTAATCCAATGATGGAGGTGAACATGAGCACGATTGGAGGGCTAATGTTGATCCTCACAGTGTAACTGCTTGAAACCATTGATGGTTTCTACCAGAGGATGAGAAGAGACTTCTGTGTGATTTCCAGAGAAGCTGAAGATTTACATGGAATCTACCAGTGGAATGAAGATGATTAATGGAGGAAATTGACAGAAGGATGAGGGTTGGAGCTCGTAACTGCAACAGAAAGGATGAGCTCAACTATAACAGAGAAGACAAAGAGTCTCAATTTCCAGAGAAAAAAAGGAATCTCGACATAACACCTAGTGATGAAAGACACAGGGGTTGAACTACCAGAGAAGTTGAAGAGTCGCGATGATGATCACTCAGAGCACTTGAGATGTGGAGGAGATTGGCACGGTATGAGCATGTAGAGGAATGGTGAATATTGCATGCACAAGATGCACAAAAGCCATATATACAAGGTACAGAGAAGAGATGGGGTTGTTGTTGGAGTTGTTGTGGTTGTTGTTGTTGAAGGTGATTCATGCGTGAAGGAGGAGGGAAGTGCGGCAGTTGAATTGAACAGAAGATGAACAGTCCAGTGAATGGACATGGCGCACAAAGCATAAAAGGCAGAAGAACAGATAGTGCAAGTCAGGTGTGCAGGAAGGCAGTGAAGCAGACAGAGCAACGAAATGCAGTAGAACAGTGATGAGACTGGTAAGTTGTTATTGAACACTATATCATTGTAATAGGTTTCAGTACTTTCATATTCATAATCCAGGGTGGTAGGGAGGTGCTAGGGAGGACTGGTTTCCTCAGAGGTTCAAGTGGGTTATTGAACACAGGGAGTTGTAGATTCCTTCTAGTCGCTGCTAGAGAAACCAGGGAGTTGGTGCTTCCTTCTAGTTGGTGCTAGAGAAACCAGGGAGTTGGTGCTTCCTTCTAGTGGGTGCTAGAGAAAAACAGAGAGTTGGTGCTCTCAGCAAGTTGCAGCTTGCAAAACCGAGGTTGTAGCCTCACAATGAGTTGGTGCTCATATGTATGATAATGTAAAGAATGTAAATAATACTTATCACATAAAGAAGAAGAGGTTTTTACACTGTATGGGTTTCCTTGGGAAATATCTATCTCTGTATTTCTCATATATGTGACTGATGTTGAATGTGCCATTGTTTGTTTCCTTGCATTATTGTGATCATCATTGAGTGCCTTATAAATATTTTAAAAGAAGCATAATTTTTTAAGCTCGGTGACAACTGATTCACCCCCCCTCTCAGTTGTCCAACAAGCTTACGTGTTTCCATGTCATCAACGTTGCATCAGAGTGTTGCCATCAATTCCAAAGGGGAAGATTGTTGAAATATTGATTTGATTGTTATTGATGTCAACCCTTGAAGCAAGTCCAATAGAAAATTCCAGTAGCCCCGATGGTATTATCATGGAAGCCACATGTGATCAAGGAATAAAGACATGAAGGCCAGTGTATTTGCAAGTAATACTATCATATATGGATAGTACACATCATGTTGTTTTCGATGATATATGGTATGCCACATAGTTCCTCACGGTTAAGGAGATATGGCTTTGTGAAGTTGGATGACCCTCAAAGAATAATATAGAATCTCCTAGAAGGTCAACAAAGAAGTCAATCATTCTAGAATTGCCTAGAAGGTCATCAAGAATTTTGTTTAGTCAAATTGGTTGCAAAAAGAAACTAATTATGGGTAAAGTGGTTGAAACAAGAAGTTAATTAAGGAAAGTACTTACAACAAAGAATTTATGATTTGACTAATTAAGGAAAATTTAGTTGCAACAAGAAAGTGGGTTAGCCCTAGAATATGGAGAATGGGTAAAATAGTTACAAGGTAGCCCCTAAAAGAAGGAACTTGGGAAGTATAAATAAGAGATCAAGATACTCCCATTATCACCTATTGAGCACATTGAATATATATATTTTAAAGTGTTCTGAACATGTACTATTGACAAATCTGAAGTAGTGACTTTGAGGCAGCGAAGTTCAGTGAAGAGAGTAGTTTCAGGAGTCGAAGGGACGAAGTTGAGCTTATTGTTCTAGGGTTTTCCTAAAGCTATCCATGAGTTGCAAAGAAGGAAGAGTGTAGACATCCACAAGTTGCAGTGAAGGAAGAGCACAAACACCCGCAGGGTTCAGTGAAGGAAATTGTAGACTCTTAGAGAAGTAAAGAAATTTGTGAGTTACAAAGGCATCATTTCACAGAAATCTGTGAGTGATGGTGTGACAAATCATGAATATACATGATTTTATAGAGCATAGGGAACAAGTTTGTTGAGAAAAACTAAAGCTTTGAAGATCAAATCCATCGGGTCAACTATAGGTTGAGAGGTATGGTTTACTATGTATGTTAGTGTCTATATTCTGCAAAAATCCAGCACATAAATGTCTTAGTAGTTAATGAGTATTTTATTTGGATGAAATTCTTGTGGATCTTGGAATGGGGGTTTGTGACATAAGGGTTTGAGTGGAGTTGATGAAGTATAGCAGAAGTGATAGTGACAGATCGATAACAGGTTGATTGATTTAGTGGTAGTGACATGTTGTCTACATTTATATTTCTGGGTGGTTCGACAGGGAAAGGAAAGAGGGTTGTAGCCTCCTTCCAGTTGGTGTCAGAGAATTGGAGAGTTGGAGCCTGAAAACTAGGGTCTTAGAGCCTCCTTCCAGTAGTAGTTGTAAAATAAGGAAGTTGGTTCTTCCTGTGAATGTATTTCAACTGACATATAAGAAAATCATTCTGTGGTTTTCTCCAGCATTGGGTTTCCACATAAAATTATGGTGTATTGTGTAATTGTGTGGTTGTTCATTGTTCACTGTTTATTTATACTATTCATGATGTTTTGAATGCTATTGATGAACTGCTCATAATGTTAAAAAATACATATTATGGTTATAAGTAATAAAATTTCTCATATTGATTCACCCCCCACTCTTAGTATTCCAACAAATGGTGAAGAAGGTCTTGAAGGTCCACCACCTCCACCTCCTCCTTCTGCTTTTATCGAAGATTCTACTTCTCCAATTTTTTGAACTCTTCGATACAAATCATCCACTATTTCCCTCATTCTACAAAGTGTAGCCATAAATTCCTTGGGTCTCATGGAAGTATCTTCTCCTTCCTTTCCTTCAAAATCCATCTCACATTTACAAAGTCTCCTTTGGATTTCTATTTTATAACTTGCAAGCTTGCCTTCACCTCACTTGAATCTAGCTCTTGTAAGTATTCACATGCAAATACATGTCCAAATCTACTCTGATACCAACTTGATCTGAAAATCCTTAGATATTAAATTTTTTCTTAAGTACACATAAACATCCAACTTGATTCGAAATAGATGATCACTTTGACTATTTGCAAAATACTATGAACTCACTTACTTATACAAAAATCATTAAAATGATGAATAAATTACAAGAAACTGAGCGAAATAGAACAAAAATAATACAGCACAATACAAAAGTTTGTTAATGGAGTTCACCCATCTTGGGCTATGTCTCTAGGTCCACTTTCAATTGAGAGACCACTTTATCAATGCTCAAATGCTTGATACAAAAATGAGTCTAACTTGTGTTCTTACAATTACCTTCTTATATGTTTCTCAATCTCAAAAACATATATCACCATCGATTTCCTCTCGAAATTCTAAGAAAAATGAGTATAAACGCCCTATACGTTCCTCAAGGAACCCTATGGCACGTAAAATGATGCACTGATGAAATCTTAAAACCCCTCGGAAATGAATTTCGATGCACACACTTCACTCTTTTTGCATGCACTTCTATGTACGTTGCATTGGTCTGCGCTAGTTAAATAGGATATCAAATTGTTTCCCAAATCCATTGACAAGCATTAAATACATTATCATTGGAATTCCTTAACAATAGGCGCCTTTGGTGCACCAATTAGAGCGTTGGAATACATTGGAGGAGGTTGTGGGTTCAATCCTCACAAACCTCTTCCATGTTGGTGCTTTTTTAACATTTTATGTTAAATATAGTTTGAACCACCTAAAGAATTTGGTTACAACATTAATATATAACAACCATGGGATCAGGGGCTACGCCCTCGATCCCTTTTTCTCACCAAAAAAATTGTTTGAAAACTTAAATACATTTAATGCCATGTATGGTTAAGTAATAGCCATGTGGTTCAATGGAAAAACGTTGCATTAGCATGTGAGAGGTCCAAGGTTCAATCCTGCCTAATCACATATATTTTTTAGAGATCAAACTCCCACTGAGCCAATCAGGACTGCCACATAGTGGCTCCCAATTGTTCCACTTGTGCAATCCATATGCCATGTGTCCTTACTGAATTAGTCCACTTGTCTACCACATCATCTGCTCGTACTGCTAACTCAACTATACAACTGATCAAATGTATTGTATGGTCATGCCACGCAGTGCTAGTTGGTACTTCCATGTCAATGTCGTACTATATGAACAGTCACATGTCATTGTTTCATGGTGCCACATGGCACCCCCTTTTTACCAATTTTCCATGTTTTACCAAAATTTTGAAAGGTCATGACTTTCTTGTACGACCTCTATTTGAGGTGATTCACGCACTATTGGAAATATCTCACTGATATCTACAAAGTGAAGTTATTTTAGAGAGATTTGAGATGATCAATTTTTGAGTGATCCTAGATCCTCCTGGATCAAATGTCCCTCCTACTCCATGGATTATAGTTTGATACACTATTTCTTGGAGCACTGATTTTTCTGACATGAATCGGGGAGTTAGATGAGGGGGATTCATAGCGCCAAACACCCTTATATAAGTGTCATGTTCCATGAGATACCAATCCTCGATTTTTCTTATGACAGCTATCTCCTTATCAATCATGCATGGGGGCATGGTGAAAAATATCAATTCGTACAGAGGAGCCCAGAATTTCTCACATATCTTCTGATATTATGTTCAATGCTTTTTCTCCTAGAGCACTTTGTAGTATATGTGGATTGTTGGGTTTCAATTTTTCCATTTCCATCCCATCCTTGGGTATTGATCAACCACACACACAATGTCTAGGAGGTACAAGGACATATGGAAACTTGGTAAGGTCCCAGGTTGGGCGTCTACGACCGTGGTGAGAGTTATTGTTAGATTTATTGATAAAACGTCATCTGAATTGAACAAGAGTCCCTCGTATTAATAATAATATATCAAAGGCATGTATGATAGGGAGAACTGGGATGCATCTGTATCACTGTACACTCGGCACAACATATCCACCATATATTGATAGGGTCTCCTCAAGGAAATAACGAGGTAACCTCCCTTGGCCATGTGCTTGAATTGTTTATCAGGTTTGTACCACCTGGGGCATAGTTTTGTAGTTGTGTGTTGGAACTCGTCAAGAAACTTATTGTCTAGCTTTCTCACTCCTTTGTCAAGGTTATAACATTTTTCCAGGTCCTCGGGTCGAAATGATGCTATGGGTTCCCCCTTGGCATTAAGAACACATTTATTTCCCAGATCAACATGTTTTATGATCCAACTGATGGCATATGTGTGAGGGAAGACATTATCATGAGCTATGAATTTAAATATTCCATATCTCCAGATATTTTTGAATATTTTCAAATCATCTTAGTCTTCAACCTCATTGGGGAAATTTTATTTCTTAAACATGCAATACACATCACCCCACTCGAGTGTGTCTCCCTCTTTTTCCAAGATTCTAGAAGTGTCATCATATGCGGCTCCAACTACATCTGGTTTATCTTGATTTTTTCAACTGCTACCAAAGGCCTCGGTGACATATGCCTTTCTCACTGCTTTTTTGGGATCCATATCTGAACCTACAAGGAAAAAATGGTATCAGTGCGAAGGTTAAAATCAGAACTGATGAAAAATTTAGTCTAACTAGGAATCTTGAAATACCCAAGGGCCCACTTGAGCTGATGCTTGGTGGGATATCATCATCTGAAGATGATAAAATGATAGCAGACATGATTAGCAGTCTAGTGAAAATCAAAGAAGAAAATGGCTTAAAAAGTGCTTAGAAGTAAAACAATTGGATTATTTAATGTCAACTTCTCCGATGAAAATCAGAGAACTTAGTGATGAGTGTTTCGAAATTTGTCGGAAGAGTTGGTTTCAGAATCTCTGATGACTATCGATGCAGTTGATGTTAAAAACTTTGATATGCAATCATTCATCGGATAATTTGATAATAAGTTCACCAAGTTAGGGAGCAGAGGATTACAAAAAATTGACAAAGTTAAGCTTAAATCCTCTGATCATATCAGAGGATTTGATACGAACTCCTATGATACGATCAAAGGAGTTAAAGAGAAATTCTCTTACTAGCTTATGCAAATCAGAGAAGTTGGGTCACACTCCCCCGTATTTAATCATAAAAGTTAATGTTAAATCTATTGATATTTATCGATAGATATGGAGGGAAGGCTTATGATTTGTCAATCCCAAAAATAAATGAATTGGTATTGCTCTGCGCTAAGATTCATTGCAAAGCGTTACCCCAAGCCCTAAATTGAAAGTTTTTTTTGAGGGATTTTTAAATTTTCTCATACAGTCAATCCTTTAGTCGAGGTTGAGGAAGCCTTTGTTTCATGACAAGGCACCAGAGCTATACAATTTGATTAAGATTCGGTTTTATGCGAGTATCAATGGTGTTTCTCAACATATATGGACTACGATGGGGCATAGGAAGTAGGCTGGACTCGGAAGAATCTGTGGTAATATTGATGGCTTGACAAGGAAATAATGTAGGGTTATGGATGGTGGTTGTGGAGCCTAATTATATTTTCGATTCATAAATCTTGTTTCACCTATGCTTGGCTCCCATTTCATGATGGGGGGGTGTTAGGGGGCTTGACCCCCCCCCACATCTCTCGCTAGGGGATTCTAGGGGGAGGGGAGAGAAATTTTAGAGCCCCCCCCCCGAGAAGGAGTTTGGGGGCAGAGACCTCGAAGAGAATTGTTGGGAAAATTGCCTTGTAAAATATTGTAATTTCATAGTCAATCTCGACTATTCATTATAAGGTCGTAGATATGACAGTAGAAGTTATGTTAGGGATTTTTCCCTAGAAGGAAACAGTCTTTTGTGTATGAGGGTATTATATTGTGGTTGTGTATTTTGTCTTTATATGTGAGTGAATATTGTATTCTAAGAGAGGAGACTATGAGAGAAAGAAGAGGAAGTTACAACGGGTATGTTGTAGGTTATATCCCTCCATTTCTTGGATAATAATAAAGGAAGGACATGGAAATTTCTTTGGTGGATGTATCCCACACTAAATGAACCGTGTATATATGTGTCTTTATTGTATTTTGTATCTTTTGCGTTTTATTTACGCATTTGTTTTATTTTATTTCTCTATGATCCTATTTTTCTAACAATGGATGGGAAGAGGTGAAGAAATTTTCCGTATTGGTTGTGGGGAGCCCTAGGGTTTCTAGTGCAACAGTAAATAAACAAGCAATAACAAACATAACCCTAACCCTAGAAGAAAAACCTAACCCTAGAAGGAAAAAAAAAGGAATGTCAAGGGATTACCTATTTGTTTAGTGACACATGTCAAGTAGGATAGTTGAGGGAGAGGGAATTCGAGCTCGGTGTTTGGTGACTCAAAACCTATTCTTATTCTTTCATCAATCAACGCGACACTACTAATCGGGGAAGGTCGAGTGCCTATATATAGGAATTTATGATATTCTAGGAATTAAATGCGGTTGGCAAAAATAAAATTCATCGACGAAGTTGATTTCTAGTCTATCGATGTTCATTAGAGGGATTCATGGGAAGTCCTCCAGTGTACATCAGAATACTTTCCATTGAATACGTCATTTCCATTAAATTTTGTGATTGCATGGGTGCTCTTTTGCTATCGATGAGATTGGAGGTAAATCTTTCAATATTCAAGGGAGGAGTTAATGTTAACTCCTCTGATGAACATCAGGGGAGTTCTAATTAACTTGCTTGAAAACAACGAAAAATTAACTTGAAATTCCATAAGTGTTTCAATTTGAAAACAACATCTTGGTTGAAAAATGAAGCTTAAAGAACAAGTTCTAGAGCAAGATGAAGAAACTATTGGAGGATATTTTCAAAGTCGAAAAATACAACGGGCCCCATTTTCTTGAGAGGATTTTGAAAATAGATTTAAAGAAAATGGAGGGTTGTATTGCTTGGCACAACAATACCATTTACAAGAAAAACTAAGAGTTAATCACAAAAGGACAACTTATTAACTTGTTTTTATCCATTATGCCATTAATAAGATAGAAGTGGGAAAAAATAGAGGTGTCTAGGATCAAAATGGAGATGTGTGGACCTAGTGAAAGGGTCAAAATTGGAACCCATTATCTCCCCCAAACATAGTTTATTGCATGTCCTCATTCATTTTTATTCTAGGGTAACTGGCGATTTAAAATTTCAAAACTATGTTCTTTTTCTCTCACTTTTCTTCTAATTATGGAGCAATAGATGTGGCAAGCCCTTTGTTCTTGGTCTTGTGCTTCTTTAGCATGTCAGACAACCTCTTATTCTACTTTGTAGTCTTCATATTCTAATCATACCACTTACTTGCATTGTGTTTTAGGGCCTTATACTTTTTTGAGTCCACCATATTTCTCTCTTAATTGGGCACTCCCTTCTTTAACCTTCTCATTTATGTTTTTATGACCTTGTCTAAAGTATCCAATTCTTGAATTGTTTTCTTCAACTTACTTATCTTCTTTTTCTTCTTATTTAACTTGGCGGTGATATCATCAATGATAGCCTCTATATTAGCAGTTTGGGTTTCCATATAAGGAATATCATCATCAAGTATTTCTTCAAACAATGGTAGTTCCTCGAGAATATGTTTTTCACCATAAATCGATTCCTTTTCAGCAACCTTTGGTTTAATTACATGCTCTGTAGCCTTTACTAAACTCATTTTTCTAGGTTTTCTGGTCAAATTTGGTGAAACTTCCTCTTCAACATTTTTCTCTATTGTCTTTGTCATGTTTTCTTCCTCTTTCATTTTATCTTTTCATGTCATTCCTTTTGTAATTCTTTATGTACCTTCGATCAAATGCTTGGATGTTGAATTTCTTAATTTCTTGACTATTTTTTATGGAATTATGTCCACAGAAGAATCCAAATCTTCTTATATTACCTTCTTCTTACCCTTCTTCCTTGATTTTGGAGTCACAATTTATGTAAGGGAATAAGTGTATTTATCTTCTGACATTTGTTTGATTTTATCTATTGATTCTGCAAGGGTCTAGGAGTCTCCTTCTTTAGGTTTTTGTTTTTGTTGCTTATTAGGTTTCAAAGGATTTCTCTTCTTTGACAACTGTAAAATCTTAGCCATGTGTTTCTTTTTATCCTTAATTCCTGCAATGCCTGGCATAGGTTTTACAAGATTTTCATCTCTATCTAAATTTTCACTTGATTGACAATTTTCCTGGAAATTGTTTCTTAACAAAAACTCTTCCCAGGTTTGATTCAATTTTTCTAGCTTATCCAACACTACAAGCTTAATTAATGCATGATGGTACATAAATCTATCTTTATTTGGTGGATGTTTTTGAACTTCTACTTCCATTTTTGTAAGACTCTTTAACAGAAAACAGGGATGTTGATTCTCTTATTTTTGTCCTTCAAATATTGTAACAAACGGATATGATCGAGAAATATAAAATTGTGCCCGCCTTCACAAGTCAAATATTTTTGGATACCAAGAAATAGTTAATTAGAATACCCCTATATGATATGAAAAATGGCATGACTATAAACTTCATTTTGAGAATCCACTCTTGTTTAAAAAGTAAATAAGTATTGAAAATATTATTACCTTGCATACCAGCTTACTATTACTAGGAAATGTTGATGTTGAGAGAATGAATCTGAAGATGTTTGAAACAAGTGTTTATGTTGCTCTATAAGATTCAACTTTGAATATTATGCATGTTTGTTATACTAGTCTTCAATTTCA
>JASDQU010249410.1:6127-16429 GCA_032191745.1 Picea mariana | reverse complement strand
CTTATCAACAGCCTTAGGAGCTATATAACTCAAATTTGAACCAGGGTCAGTTAGAATAGACACTAGATTGTTGGTGATCATGCCTTCCATATCCACCACTGAAGCTTGGTGGTCATCTTTCTTATTATCCAAGGCTACATAGATTTGCAGCACACTCCTGGCCACATCATTGACGATGGTAGCTTCTTGAATGTTGTAAATTCTCTTACTGTTCTGTTGTCGGTGCGGGCAGTCCCTCAGTAGATTTTATTCTCCACAACCCCAACATTTCAAGGGTTCTCTCTTTGGGTTATCAATCTTTCCTGGGGTAGATCCAGATGGTTTATTTCCACTCTGGGAGGGAAAATTCTGTTGGTGTACACTTTAGGTTAGGAAGTTCATCCTTGAGTCCTTTTTATAGTTTTTAAATCTTGGGGATTTAAACCCCTTTTTCTGGAATCCCAAACTATTCTTCTACTTCCAGCCTTCACGAGGTTCTATCCGATGCCCCAGCTGTTCATAACAATATCTTACCTTTCAAATAGTGTCTTCTAGGGCTTTGGCTCGTCAAACTCAATCCTGTTCTGATAGTCCTTAGGTAGTCCACTGATGAATCATTGCACCTTTCCCTTTTCTGCTTTTATATAGGGTACGTACCTCAGCAAATCAAGGAATCTGCTAACATATTTCTCTATGGTGAGTTGCCCCAGCTTGAGTTCATAGAATTCTTTAGTCTTTTCGTCCAAATAGTTTTCCAATAGATACTTCTTCCTGAAGTATTTCTCAAACCGTTCCCAAGATAGGTCCTCTTCGCGAATCCCTTTTACATTCTTAAGGTCTTCCCACCAAATGGAAGCCTTCCCATTCAGGTTGAAAGTGGCTACTCAAGCCTTCAAATTTTCTGAGAAGTCATGGACTCTGAAATACTTCTTTAGTCCAAGTAGCCAGGCCTCCACTTCCTCCCCCTTCTTTATTTCACCATCGAAAGAGGGTGGTTTGGCCTTCTTAAACTCTTCGATATTATGACTTTTGGAATGCTTTCTCTTGTTCCGTTTTCTTCAGGAATAAGAACTAGTTTTTCTACTAGAAGATCCCTTTGAGTCGCCAGTTTCCTTTCCAGAGGACTCGTCCGACTCTTGTCCCTTGTCTCTGGGGTGGAAATTTCTCGAGGTGCTCTTCCCAGTGTGGCCACTTAAAAGACCATGTTTCCATATCTCAAGTGGACTTCGACTTTTCATTGTCTGTCGTTGGTCCGCTTGGTTGGTGTCAGGTCCATGTTGCAATTGTCTTTGTATGTCGGATAAACTCTGTAGCAAGACTGCATTAATTTCCGTTTGCTTCTCTTTCTCTTTTATCAACCTCTCGTTGTCGGCCTTGTAGCTCTGTAGTTCGACCATGAGGCTTCTCACAGTCTCAGCTAGATTTGGAGGGGTCTCTACTGCTCTCCTTTCATCAGATGCTTCGTCTCTATTGTGGGAGCCATCCCCCACTTTGTGGTGCATCACCATTCTATGCGTTTGCAATTTTTCCCACGGTTGATTGCCCGCTTGTTGTGCAATAAAAACACTTGTTGTTAGTCAATATTATATTCATTCACAATCAGCGCATAATTCATATTTTTTTCAAATGCATACACACAATAGGAATTTTCATTCTTAACTTCAACTTTTGATAAGGGGGGTTAGGATAGAGAGTTACTCCTTTTCAAGAGTACTTTAGATGGAGTTCCTACGCAACTCATCCATGAGCCCAAGAAGGCCAAGTGTTGTAACCATGCTCTGATACCAATTTTTCACACACCCACTACGAAAACCTATATTTTTCATCTTTTTCTTCAAGGGACAGAATCCCCGAGACTTCTATGGGGCCTAGTGCAGACCCTCCCTTCCCTTATCCTCCTCCAAATGACCACAACCTGGCCTTAGCACAAGTGCCTTTCGCAACTCACGAGTTGGGAGTCAAGACTCTCAACTCCCCTTTGTTATTGGACTAATCGGTAGGTGCAGACACTAATAGATCTCCCTAGATCCACCTGGATCTAGAACAAAATAGGACAGGACATGACTCTTTCCCTAAGTTGTAATAATTAAATCTACTAATAGGAAGGAATAAGTGACATACCTTTATATCGCTTCCTTAGGTATCTGTTGTTCTTGCTTCGCTCTGGTGCTCTTGTGAAGTCAAGTCCAAGACAACACAAACCAACCAAAGTGAAGATAGCAAAGTATATTCAATGTCAACTTATGCATATGATCAAGGAATTACACAATAAAGTAAGAGTGACTTTATGGGAAAGGGACATGTCGTTGTATCATATTAATTGAAAGTAGAAGATACAACTTGATCACCTTGATGTTGCAAGCTTCCTTTCACTGACCCTTGGTTCCAACACACACAATTGCTCTGTACTTTTATGAAGAAGATCCAATTCCTCTTGATAGACCAAATAGAGTCTTCAAGCTTCTGTCCAAGCAGGGTTCTTCACACAATTCTTTCACCAATTCTTCATTCAATCTTTCTTAACCTTTTCCATGAAAAACCTTTCAATATACAGGAGAAGGAGAGATGGTTACATGGATGAGGATGATCCCATCAAATCTGAGAAGTCAGTAAAATGACAACCATACGAATGCCAACTCATTTTCTAGAAGATTCCCTTCTAGAACCCTTGAGACCTATTCTTCTTTCCAAGCTTAAAAATAGGTTCACACCCTGTGTATGGAGCAGACTGCGAGAATTTTGCATCCCAAGTGTGGGTGGTCTGCGAGAATGAGGGATTCTCGCACCCTAGGCCATAGGCAGCCTGCAAAATCACTTTAAAAATATGTTTTTGGAAGGAGACAAGAGCCACTTTTCTCAGACAAAAAGTCCTTGTTGGGAGTCTGAACACACCATTGTTAAGATATCACTAGAATGACCAAAATCATGTGTAACAGAATGTCCCCCAAGGTATGAGGCCGAAATCTATGACAACCGAAATACTTTGTAAACTTTGTGTGTGTGTCAAAAACTAGGAGTGCACCTAATTGAAAACCTGCAAACAACCAAGCATCTGTAGAATATAATACCAGTTTTGAGGTAGGTATTCCCATACTCAGATCACATAAGGATGACATCATGAACGTAGGTCATGGCCACCAATCATACACCATGGATCCATGCTATCAAAAATACTGCATAGCCACTAGAAATACACTATGGATCTATGCGAGAAGACTCAAATTAAGATGACATAGCCACGTGACATACAAAGTGGATCTGTATCTATAAATCATACATATTCCATCGCAGCCTGGATCAAAAAAGATGAGACCCAGGGTCTTCAATCCCTTCACCTGAAATTATGAATCTAGCCATGTGATTACATGTGATGAATTCGAACATGGTAGAAACCACTTGATTACCGGTCTTTGATGAAACCGTTAACAAGTGCGAAGAAAATCACCATTAATGTTAATGACTCCTAAGGTACACTAGTACAATCTAAAGAATGTGAATAAATGAGCTGAGGTCAAACATTCGACGGAATATCCCGATCAGGGGTCAATAATGAAAACCCACTGTCGAAAGCGAGGAAACTTGTCATTGAGGCATGCAAGTTCCAAGGAACCAAATAATTTCTAAGTCTTGTTTCCAGATAATGAGTTGGAGTCGATGGAACAAAATGCGTCATAGGAGGGCCTTGATGTATCCCCCATCAATGGCACGATATAAGTAATAGATTTTGAAGGTGAAATAGAGTATGAATATAGGTCGAAACGAACACAGGGAAGGCCGACACGGTAAGACTAGAAAACTGCAGATGGCCGACTCAATAGCGGGTTTGCATGAACTTCTCTTGAACATATGAATGACACGACCAAGGACTTGGAAGCACTGACTCAAAGATGACCCAGGATATGACCTTGTAACAAGTCGAATGAGAGACAAATGGATTTCCCAAACTGGCTTCAAATGACGAATAGGGGGTGTCATGTTCAAGAGCAACACTTACTGTCAATAGTATGAATACAAAAACACATCACTTTCCCAAATTTCCCCCCACCATTTCTAGAGAGTACCTCTTTATTTTTATGCAAGCTTGAGGGGGATAATATATGCTTGTTGATGTAATCTCATCCTTTGGACGAGTCCCTCGGAGTATGTTTAACACACCCTAGGAAGGAGTAGATCGGTCCCATTACGGGTCTTTCAATGTTTGTTTAACAAGTCCAAAGATAGAAAACTCGAGGGTTTTTCATGTTTTGAGAGTCTGAAAAACACTTAAAGAGAAATCTCTCAGTTCCTTTTTCATAAAATAGTTTGACAGGACAAAAAAAGTTATAAACTATCGCCCATCGAATGTTTTTTTCAAATACTTTTACGAGCATGAACAGAACAAGGTCGCTCGGAAATCTTTTTGTTTTTATGGAGTGTGAAAAGATCTTAAAGGATACTCCTTTGTGTTCATCGTTTTTGTGTTACCATGAAGAGTACGAAAAGATGAGAAAAGTATACTCGGTTACGTTATCATGTATTTTCGAGCGCGAGAACAAACGAAGACTGAGCTCGAAGTTTTTCTAAAAACTATTAAAAGTAGTCGTACATGCGATGAAAAAAGAAAAAACATATGTACTCCTTCATGTGGACTTCAAAGTCATTATATCTGCAAAATATCACACTCACAGGGCTATTAGGCATTAGGTTTGATGGAAAAAACCATATAAAAATCAACAAAAAAGGTAAAAAGTAAATAAATATGGGTAAAAAGGGATTTTACAATTTTCATTGTGATTTTGCCAAGAAGTTTTCCCAAAACACCTCATTTTCCCCCGAATTTCGTTGCTTGATCGCAGGAGGCACAAGTGACCATTTGGCAAAGCGTCTCCGTCAATGAGGTAAGCTCTTAATCTTCTATCTTTTCCATGGTTTAGTTTTTGTTTTCATTGGCAATTTTCAAGGTTTTAGGTTTGTTTTAGGGCCAAAACTTGTGCCCGAGCATTCTCGCAGGCTAGCCATACGGGACCTGTGAGAATGCATGATTCTCACAGGTAGCCTTAAGGGCACCTGCAAGAATCTCGCATTGTGCTAAAGGGGCACCTGCGAGGGCCGAAAAATGAAATGTCAATTTGATTTTTTCTCAATAAAAAATATGCCAAGGTTTGAAATGAGTTGTTGACCCTTCTCTTATGGTTCTTGTGCAGGAATTTGACCGTCACAATGCTGGAGTGGCGAGAAAGAGAACATGAGGAGGAGGATGCTATTGTTGGGAATGACCTGGGTACCTTTGCCACCCTCCAAGACTGTGGGATCTTGAAATTCTTTTGGATTCTGGGCATGAGGGCCCAAATCAGGTTGTTGGAGTACCTGGTTCATATGTGGGACGTGGACCAATAGTTGTTTCACGTGGGAGTTAACACCTTGACTCTAGATATCAAGGATATCTACTTTCTAACATGGTTATCATGGCGTGGGTACCATGCTATCTTGACCGGTAGCCGAGGTGGCGGACTCCCTATGAGTGAGTATTGTCACCAGTACTGTGTCCCAGAGGTAGAAAGAAGCAAAGGCAAGGTGGCTATTTGGGGGATCCAAGATTTGACCCTGTGAACCATCTTGTTCACTATAGAATGCATGGTCGGGAGTGCATCTCCACACATGGATCTCCAGAGATACTTCCAATATGCCATAGAGTGCACAGAGCTGCAAGTCTTTAACTAGTCTGATGAAGTTCTCCGCAGTATGAAGAGGCAATTGACGAAATGCAGGAAGGGCGATCTGAAGAGGTTTGGGTACGGATCACTTTTAGTGTCCTTCTTTCTAGAGAGGGTCCCATTGCTGAGATTATAGGTTGAGTGGGGTTTGCCGACCCACAGGATTTGAGGATGCTGAGGTGGTGCAACTTCATGGCCCGACACGTAGCTGGGCCCATCATCAAATACAATGATTCTTTTTTTGACTGGTTGTGACCACAGATGTTGATGGTTGATGACTACACCTATGCTATATTGGACTTCTAAGGGGATCCGAATTTAGCCCTACATGAGGATGCTCAGTGGGGTGACCTAGATAAGAAGTACACATTTTTTTCTTTTAAATGTTTTTGTAATTTTTATCATATAAAATGTTTTTATGTTTGTCCAAGAACTGATAAAAAAATCTCTTTTTGATGACACAGATGTGGGGCCATATCGACCTCCAGGGACATATACTATTCAGCGGTGAGGGGAGGTGGCTCCAGTGGCGTGATGGGATGCTGAAGACTATGAGGTAGTGGAGCAAAACTTGGAGGGGTTGACTACTGATATTCCAGACATGGCTATCGGGGAGATCCCTCGGCGTTATCAGCACCACACTATGGGCATGTCAGAGTCTATTAGTCGACTACTTCGTAGGGTAGCCCGAGCAGTTGTGTGTTATCATGAGCATCACCCATGATGTTATTTTGTAGAAGCTACAAGCTTCATTTTTGAGGTTTTGGTCCTTGGTCAGAAACTTTTTGTAAAAAACTTTTGATTGTTATATACATATATACGGCTTCTACCAACTTATCTTGTGTTGTGTGATACATGTGATTTGATTGGTTTATAAATGACCCAAATGTCTGTCTAATACATAGTTAGCTAATGCATCAGTTAATGTATTTAGACATCTAGGAATGTGCTGATACTCAATATAATCAAAATAATGTTCCAAGAGGCGAATTCGTAAATATACCCGTAATAAAGTAGGACTTTGAATAGCATAGACATTACTTAATTGTAGTACTACTAGCTATGAATCGAGTTGTACAACCAAGTGACAGATACCGAGCGAAATAACATCAATCAATAATTCAATAATGGTGCTATACTCTGCAATATTGTTGGTCGCATGGCCGAGACACACACCTCGTAGAGTGATAAGTTCATTTGTAGGGGTGTAAAATGCCCAAGCAGTAGAAGCAAGGTTCTGAGTACTATGGCTAGCACCATCAATGAAGCCAATGTGGGGTAGTGAAGACTCTGACATCTAGAAACAAAACACAATGTAACATAAGGGCAGAGACCAGATAATGAAAAAGAATACTACAGTAACACACAAGAAGTATGATACAATAAAATACAAGTACTCATGCACATGTGATCTTAGGCATAGTACTTGTTGGAAACATTGAACTGCTTGGATGGCTGCCAAGGCCATTTTTTCAGCATGTAAATACTTGGTTTCGGTAGGCGATAGAATTCTAATCAAGTAATAGATGACATGTTCATCATGAGAATCATCCTCCTGGATGAGAACCATAGCGATGGTGTAATCCAAGGTTGCGAGGCAGAGGAAATAATCACGGCTATAATCAGGTGGGAAGAAAAGTAGAGTATGTGTCAGGGACAGTTTCAAAGCTTTGAAGGCTTTGTTGGCGATGGTATCCCATACAAACTCAGACCCCTTTTTGAGTAGTCATGTAATTCCAGAGTTAGCTCGACATAGTTCGGGATGAAACGACGAAGAAAGATTTCTTTCCCTTGCAAACTTTGTAACTGGTGAAGCGAAGAAGGGGGAGGTAGATTGAGAATCGCCTCGACCTTCAAAGGATCTACCCTGATCCCTTGACGTGAAACAATAAAGCCTAGAATTCGGTTGGATTCTATGCAGAAAACACATTTGTGAGGATTCAAGCATATATGGTAAAACCGACATTGGAGGTGTATTGGATGATCGACATGTCACATGGAATGAGCAGGTAAGTCATCGAGATATGGCTACATGATGTGCTTGATATCATGGAAGGCATAAGACATAGCACGTTGAAAAGTTGTGCCAATGTTTTTTAGACTGAAAGGAAGTTTCTGATAGGCAAAATTGCCCCAAGGACAAATAAAATTGGTTTTGTGTTGGTCCTCGAGAACGATATTGATTTGATTATATCCAGAGAAACCATCCATCAAAGAGAAGATTTCACTTCTGTCACAATTGTCAACGATCTGGTCGACGAAGAGGGTAGGAAAGTTGTCTTTAGGACATGCTTTGTTAATATCCCTATAATCAATGCACACGCGGATTGTTCCTTGTTTCTTGTCGATCGGGACAAGATTGGAAACCTAGTCAGTGAGAGCCACCGGGTAAATGAAGCTGGTTTTGAGAAGTTTCTCAACTTCAAGCTTGATAGCGACCACTTTACGTGGGTGGACCAGACAAAGGCATTGTCGGATGGTTTTAGCATCTGGGTATGTCTTAGTATCATGTATCACAATGTCGGGGTCAATACTCAGAATTTCTTCAAAGCTCCAGGCAAAGACATCACGAAATTATTTGAAAAGTGACTTATAGGTGACGATTTCGTTAGGGGAACACGAAGCTCCGATATGCACATTTTCGACAATTCCAGGTTTTATGGATATGTCGAGGGGGATGGTGGATGAGATATTACTTAAGTTCCCTTCAGAAAACACATCTTGTGTAGGCTTGGGAACGATAGAAATGACGACAACGATCGATGGGGTCACGATCCGTTGGTAGCTCTCAAGGGTGTGTTGTTCCAGGAAGAGGATGGAACGATGATGTCCATCATCTCAGGGGGTGTCTTCCATAACAGACATAATCATCTCATCCGTGTGAAAAATGATGCGGAAAGGATCTAGAGATAGATCACCAAGAGAGGGGGTAGAAGGGGTTTCCGATTGAATGACCTGATAGGTAGATTCGACTGGACTCAAAGGTATTTTGTCTCCATAACGAAGATGATCGTTGGGGTTGGGTACCATCCATGGGTCATGAGACATAGGGGTTCCATGAATAGAGGTGGAGATCATGTTGATTGAAGCAACATACGGATGTGGAACATCGGGTGGTGCGATGGGGAAGGTACCCATTAATGAGGAGTCTTTAAGAAGACCCACACCGATGTTCTCGTATCCGGAGGGGGTTTGGCAATGAATGGTATGTTTCCAGTACGTGCATCCGAGTTAAATAAGGCTAATTGGTCAATGGAATTACCTTTCCTTGATGTGGGAAACATACAACACAAAAAAGAGTCGACACAACTGCGTGCATGGAATCAATCCAGCTACGACCAAGTAGAAGGTTGTAATCGAGAGGACCGTCAAACACTTCCACTTCAACTTGGACCGTTTTTCCTTCTAACGTAATTGGAAATGAAGGGAGGACACCGTAAGGATTAAAACCAGAGCCATTAAAGGCTTTGAATGTGTTGTGGGATTCAGTCAAAGAAGGAGATTCGATGGCTTTCCAGCAGGTAATAGACACGACACACGTCGAGGCACCCTCGTCGATAACAATTCTACAAATGTTTTTGTCGGAGACAATAAATTGTATTTGGAATGCAAGTTGAGGGGGTAATCTTGGAATGTGATCTTCCAAGTCAAAAATTATTAAATTTGTATCCGTAGGGTTGATTTCACCAATAGCTTTCAACAGTGCCTTCTGTTGTATAGGACAACTTTGAAGGACTTCGAGGGCTGACATCGCAGATGGTGCTTGGGCCAGATCTTCAACAATATTGTAGTTCTAGGCAGCATGGGCATGAGGATTGAATTCCAATTTCCGAACGAAGCCCTTTGGAGGAGAGCGAAGAACTGTGTCGAGGCTTGATCGTTCGAGATGAAGAGAACCATTGGTAGGTGGAGTTGCGGGAGAGGGTTGGACCAATGAAGGAGGTATAGTATCAACCTTATCTTTGGAGGAAGAATAATATTTGGCTCGAGTGGTAAATGTGATGTCATTTTTCTTTGAATCTCATGTACACATTAAGACATAGGATGTATTGGAGGGGGATGGTTGGCTGTGAATTACCAATTAGGCATGTTGTTGAGAAGGGAAGGGTTGTGAAAATATGGTTGGAGTGGGTGGTTTCGTGGTCCCTTGAAGAAACTTAGTAACCTCGGCTCGTCATGGACAATCCTTAGTGTAGTGATATCACCACAAATAACACAAGGGTATCGAGGTTTGCGCTTATCCCTATCATCAACAGGTGGTGTTTTGGTTCTCTCTTCTTGCGAATTATTTTTGTCCTCCTTCTTCTTACCATTTCCCTTTCTAGATTTTTTTTTACCAGTGGGGGTAGATTGAACAAAATTTACCTCATAGGTCTTTCCAGTGGGAGGGGTAGGAGATGGAGAATTTTGAACATTAGAAGAAATGGGTTTGGGGTTGTTGCTAGAGGTTTGGACGGAAGGCGGTTGGGCATGGAAAGTTCCAATCACACCGTCGACCGCATGAGAAGCAGCAGGAGTAGTTGAAGTGGCGGAAGTAGAAGGACGAGGCGCATCAAGGAGTAAGTCATAAAGAGTACCCGTTTGTGAGTAAACGAGGTCAAGGTATTGAGCATGACTAATGGACTATTCT
>JASDQU010249408.1:2254-16429 GCA_032191745.1 Picea mariana | reverse complement strand
GCATTTCCGCAAGGCAATATATATGCAGCCTGCGTACTGTCTTCAAAAGAGTGATTTTGAGAAACTGACAAGTGTAACTTTCTTCATGAAAATGATCTTAAAGAAGAGCTAGATCTTCTATCACCATGTCATTATCATGTCATCATCTTGATAACCAAAAATGTGGATAACACTCATGATGATTGTATGTGTGTAATACAGATGATATGTTGGCTATTGAATCTGGAAGCTTAGAAATAAGAGCACTAGAAGGAAATCGATCTCAATGAAAAGGGCATGGAATGAAGAAAGTCCAATGGATTTGTTGCAGTTGGAGTTCCTGGAGCTGCAACTCTGAGAATTCCTAGTCAAGTGCACTGAAGCCTTGAAGAGAAGTGGTACAGCCTGAAGGAATATAAAGCAGAGAAGGGGGTACACCTCTTTTGGTTTTGTAGGTTGATGGGGAATGAGAGCTTGCTGGTTGGAACTACTACAAGAAATGTAAACTGTAAAATCTTTGTGCATGTTTTGGGTTGAAGTGCCTATGTATGCATGTTTTCCTTTTAGGTTGGAACTCCTATGTATATAAGTGTGGGTTGGACTGTCTATATAGATTAAAGGCTAGAGATCATATATTTGTATTGTTAATAACATCGGTATAGTGTTGTGCACTGAGGACAGTGCCAAAATAAGTGGAGGGGGGTGTAACACCCCAGTTTTGAACCCTATGACCACAATGTATTATGTAATTGTGACTTAGATTGGTGAGTCGGTAAAGTTGAAAAGGGGTCGGAGTGCCTAGGAAATGTAATACTTCTATATATATATATTAATAAAACACGTTTTTGGCTACAAGACGGACAAGGACAAGAGATAAGGGGTTTATTATTCCACAAGAGAGGGGGATAAAGGGGATAAACACTTTTATTATATTGTAATTACCCATCTTGGTTTTAATTGAGAAAAGTGGTTGCATGAGCTTCTTGGGAGGAAGGTCATGGGGTTCTTGATTTCATGTAATTATATAAACACCTCTTGTGGGTTGTTTGGGGGTTATTCTTCGTTCACTCTTACACTCTTTCATGGGGGTTCATCATTCATTCACTCATTCTCATTCGTGTGTTATTGGTCTAGGCATGGAAACAAATAGTTGGAAGTAGAGAGTCATTCCTAAATGGTTGTGAGGAATTATTGATCATTTTAGGAGGGAATGGATTCAGATGTGCATGATATTGATGATAGTTATGAAACAATTGTCCACAGTTAAGAATCCTTGGAGTTTCGAGCATGGATATTTTCTAACCAGTAGCATTGGAGCCTTGAAGAGAAATGGAACAGCCTGAGGGACTGTATGGCAAAGAAAGGGGTTCATTTCTTTGGGTTGTGTAGGTTGGAGGGAAAGAGAGCTGGAAATTAGGATTGATGTGTGGTTGGGAAAACATGAGATCTTTTTAGCTAATTGTGTGTTTTTAGATTTATCCTAGGACCTGTCTTTGTGGATTCATAGCCCTAGCTTGAGGGTGACATTACTATTGAGAGTGAATGAACAACAGTGTCTATGGTTGGGAGGAATGTCCTTGGTCTGTAGCTATTTGGTGAATCTTTACTTGAAAAGATATGTGTTCTTTATGTTTTTTGTATAATGTATATCCCGTTGTGTATTTATTTATCTTTGAGATGTATTTTTTTGTGCATGCTTGCTAGTTATTTGTTGTGCATGACATGATGTTCCTTTCTTGGATGGTTTAGCATGTTCTTTAATTGCATGTGTTGAATCCATGTTTATTTATTTTAAAGAATGGAACATAAATTCATAATTAGTCTAAGTGGGTGAATCTGGAAGAACCTGGGCAATGGGTATGTTTTAGATCGGCACCCGGGAAAATCATTTTGGTATTTGTTGTACCGGGTATGTTCCAAGTTATTTTCAAAGTGTTCTTGGTGGACGTTTTGAGGTAGTGTGGCCCAGCCTAGTGGTTGGGTACGTTACATGAAGCTAGGTCCAGAAGCATACTACCTTTTGTATCATTTCTTTTCCTTTCAAGGATATAAATAAATAAATTTAAATTATTTATGAACCATCCTATCTCGATTTTGGTACCATTCTTTGTGTAGCCTCTTATCAAACTAGAAAACTTGCATTTGCAAGTCATTATGGCAAGTGATTTTGCGATAGCTTAGGTTTGTTTCCTTGAGTGACTGCTTTTGTACATAGCCATTGGTGTTACCGACATATAGAAACTATGGTATTTAAATAAAATCCTTTGAATGTTTTTTTTTTTTTCACTTTTATTGTATAACATTTTAATGTGCATGAATCACAGACTCATGGTTTGTCTGGATGCAAATATGCAGATATGTTACTTTTTCTACAAGAACATTGCTTTTGGATTTCCCTTATTTATTTTTTAAGCATGTGCTTCGTTTTCTAAACATGCAGCATATAATGACTAATGACTAGTACATGTCGCTTTTGAACGTCTTTTTTACGTCGCTTCCAATTATTGCATTGGGATTTTTTGAGCAAGATGTATTTGCATGTTTCTGCCTACATGTATGAGTGTTTTAGAATTATTACCATAATGTCAAAGACCTTGCATAAAGGATATAACTTGTAGTTTATGCTTTCATTAAAATTTAGAAGCATATATATGGCATGTTTTCTTAAATCATAATGAATATTTGATTCTATATAATGCAATTTCCACTTCTGCATCAGGTGGACTACATAATATTATTTTCCCTTGGGCTCAGATTTTTGGCTAGATGTTTAATGGGATTTGTATTTCTACCATTATTTTCTTTTCCTCTACAATTATCCTTAAGCACCGGACAATTTGACAAGGTGGTCAAGTTTTGAAGTATGGAGATCCTTGGAGCAACCATGTATACTTTTTCATTGTCTAAACGATAAATTGTTAAATAGTGTCGGTCATTTGTTATTTCATGTGGATACACCATCTATTCATATGGGATAGGATTGCATTCTGGATTTGTTTCTTTTTGTATATGGATATGTGTCAAAATCAAGACAAAAATAAGATGATCTATTTGAATTTTTGAAGAATACGATTTAGTCGTACTGTACTATTGATTTTTTTCTTGTTGTTGTGGTGGTGGTTGTGTTTCTTCCATTGTAATATGTTTTTTGGAAATTAACATTAGCATTCTTCTTAATTATGATCTATACAAGACGTTTTAGAAAAAACACACAATTACAATGCCACTAATGAATTGATAAATATAATACAATGTACAAGTAATCGATGATAGCACAAGAAACTACTTGTAGAGTGAAGAGAATGGAACTCTACTAAATGAGAACACCTCAAATAACCATCACTTCCAACTCATTTAGAAGTTGTTGACAATGAAATGGTCCTTGGAAATAAATTGAAATTGCACATACAAACTCAACATACAATATTCTACCATATATCATTATAAATAATTACTACAAAATATTAACTCACTATGTAATAGGAGATGGTGAAGAATTTCAACATACTATGTGATTTTTGAACAAAAATTGGTTGATTTATACTAAGTCATTAGCATATACAAAATTAAAGACAAACTTAGCATATCATATATTGAAGGTTATCTAATGGGTTGCCATATTGTACTAGAATATCATGGGTCAAATTGGGATTTTGTTTAGCCTTTTGTAACATGCCAATCCCACAAACTATTTGAGCATCCTCTTCTTCTTCTTCAACACCCAACAATTCTTTAATCCCATTTCCATAATATACATGCTTGGCACTTTTATTAAATTTCTCAATTTGTTGTTTAGATATGCAAAGCTTGTGATTTTTAACAATAAAAAGTGGCCTCATAAGCCTTCCAACATCTAAGAAAATCTGAATCTCACATCATCCTTTTTAATTTCAACCTAAGAAGTAAAACATGAAATTTTGTTAGTAAAGTGAAAAATATTCCAAGCATTCTCATTTGAAAAGTGTAAACATATTATTTATTTCACTAAAAAAATGTTATATTCTTGAGGAATTTACATTTCAAATGCGAAAATAAGTATATCCATATTTATAAAGAATGTTATATTCTCCACAATAAGCTATATTGTTGATTTACTGCATTTGCAATTTCAAAATTGATCAGGTATTAATTCCTGTAATTTTAAACAATAAGATTTTGTTCCAAATAAAGCCAACATTTTTTCAAAATGAAATGAGAAGATAGCCAACCTATCTTGTAACACATATTATTATTGCACTAGATTTAATTTTTTTATGGTCTTCTATAAATAAAATGTATTTTATATTCACTTTCAAGTTTCCCCAAATCATATACAATGTACTCAGTGCATACTCTCCTTACAGAGACCATGACTAATCCTGATATACCATCGAGAGTATAAAAGACAATAAAGGTACCATATTTGCTAGTTTTGTCTTTCATAGAACAGAACTCTACACGATATCTTTGTTTTTACAACATATCATTCTTGAAACAAATTTTGCTATGACATATTGCACTTAAACAAACTTTTTTTCAATGTGACATATCGCAACAAGAAAAGAAATGTTGGTGCAATACAAGGAAAAAAACCTTGATCTCCTACTTTTATTCTATACAAGGATGCCCACTTGCTTTGTTGTGAAAGAATGTGATTTGGATGTGATGTATTGGATAAAAAAGATCTGATGGTGTGACATGTCGCACCTTTCTTAATCTTTGGTGCAATATGTGTACCACAACTTTTTAAAAATTTAGTGTGACATGCTTGGAAAATTTGTGTATTGCGCCAAAAATGATTATGAGTGCGACGTATTTTATGAATCTTTTGTATCACACCAAAAAAATAATTTGGATTGTGCCCCCTTGTGAAACTATCTTATGAACATTGTGTTTTTCATGTGTGTCACGCTTAAAAAGATTTTGGTGCAATGCAACATATCACACTTGAACAAACTTTGTTGAGATGTGACATATCGAACTTAAACAAACTTTGTTGCAATGTGATAAATCACACTTAAAAAAAATTTGCTATGATGTGGCATATTACACTTAAACACACTTTTTTGTGATGTGACATATCGCACCAAAAAAAAAATCAATCCAATACAAGGAAAACAACTTCTTCTCCTACTTTTGTTTTATACCAGGAAGGATGCCCATTGTCTTTGTCATAGAAGAACATGGTTTAGATGTGATGTATCAGAGAAAAAAGATCTTATGGTGCGACATGTCTTACCTCTCTTAAACTTTGGTGCGATATGTGTATCACAACTCTTTTAAACTTTGGTGCGACATGCTTGGAAACTTTGTGTATCACACCAAAAATGATTCTAAGTGTGACATGTTTCATGATGTTTGTGTATCTCTCCCAAAAATAATTTGTATTGTGCCCCCTTGTGAAACTTTGTCTTATGCATACTGTGTTTTTCATGTGTATCATGCTTAAAAATATTTTGGTGTGATGTGACATATCACACTTGAACAAACTGTTGAAGATTGAGTAGCTTCAGAAGATATCCTTATTGTATTTGACCAAGACAAACCCTAAAGAATATTATTATATTATATTTGTTAATTAGGCCCTATTGCGCCTTTGTAAAAGTTGGCCCTATTGTGCCTTGACATGTAAAAGAGAAAATAAAAGGGTAAAGTAACAGGTTGGCCTAGACCTATTTTTAAGTTGGTCAAACCACTATTTATAAGGGAGGCCGACACGTCATGTGTACACTCACTCACTAGCTCTACAGCCAAGAAGGAGTGTGCAAGTCTTAGAAGGAAGAAGACAATGCATCTAGGTGTGACGTTGTGAAGGTCTTGTTCTATCTCTTGGATACATCTTAATTAAGTGGTGCACTACTCTTCCCTAGTCAAGGGATAGAGGAGGATATTATGATTTGTTAGTTCTCTCTTAAAGAGAAGCATTTTTCTTGGTTGGATAATCTATATTGACAAAGTTTGTTGGGTTTTCTTCCCCTAGAGGGTTTCCCAATATAATCTTTGTGTCTATCTTGTTTATGTGATTGCCTCTCTTTCAGTGATCTTATATATGCAATTAATGTGCTAAATAATTGTAATAACGAAAGAAGAACTGTAACCATTAGTTTCATAAGTAAAATATCAACATGGTATCAGAGTAGGCCTGAAAGATACCAACTCACAATTTATAAAGACTTGGCTAGCCTAAGTGCACCCTCTCCAAGATTCAGTTTTCAGTTTTGTCGTTGTTGCAGAATTAGGGTTTCTGCATAAACCCTAAGAGTGACGTTTTATCCTTTTTTGGAGGATGTTGGTGAATCTAACATCACCTAGGAACTCACCCAAGCAAGGCACATCACTTCCCTGCACCAAAAATTGAAAATCCAAAATTTGAAAATTTAGGGTTTCCTCATAAACCCTAGATCTGGATGTATGGTTGCAGTTGTTGTAGTTCCTGTGACAAAATTCATCTTGGTTCAGAAAAAATCTCTAGTAAGGTCTAGATCCATATCTTAAAAATTTATTTTTTGTTTACTTGTTCCGAGCAAGATGAATACCAGTACCAAGCTTGACGAAAATCTTGAAGGAGTCGATAACTTCTGAGCATGGAAGTACAGAGTGATGATCATTCTAGAAGAGAATGACCTTGTAATTTTTATTGAACAAGATATTGAAGAGCTAGAGGGAGATGAGGCCAAAGCCAAATATAATAAGGATCTGATCAAATCAAAGAGAATCATTGTCGATTCCATCAAGAACCATTTGATTCCTCTTGTTTCAGCATTAAAAACCCCAAATCAAATGATGGATGCCTTATCCCGTCTATTTGAAGGAAAGAACATAAATTTGAAAATGACCTTGAGGATACAACTCAAGAATGTAAAGATTCAAAATTCAGAAACCATACAATCTTACTTCACAAGATTGTACCAAATTAAATAACAACTTGAAGCTATTAGAGACTTAGTTGAAGAAGCTGAGACAACGATGACCACAATAAATGGTCTTCCAAATTCTTGGGAATCCTTCATCTAAGGAATCTACTCTTGAAGAAATTTAACTAAGTTCAGCAGGTTGTGGGAATATTGTACTCAAGAAGAAGCCATATTAGAGGCAAGGAAGGAAAAGATAGAAAGCAATGAATGTCAAGCGCTAACATCTCACGCAAGAAAAGGAAAGAACAAGAAAGAAGTTCACTCTCACAAAAGATTTCAGAAGCCTCACGAAAGAAAAGATTCTCAAAAATATCTCTCAAGATTCAGATGCTTCATTTTCCAAAAGATGGGACATATTGCAAGAAATTGTCCCCAAGCAAAAGACCAAGATAAAACCAAGAAGTTTAAAAGGCATCATGTTCATTTCGCGGGAGAAGATGAACCTGATCGAAAAAGAACAAAAGAAGATGATCCAGATGAACTATATCATTTGTGATATAGGATTTAGTTTATCTAAAGCACTTGATTCATATAAAGTGATATTGATAGTTGTATCTCGTTTCTTCCCACATTAAAACTTCAGGAAGAAAAAGAGATAGAAACTTATTGTATCATGAGGGCCAAGTACAAGTTGTGAAGAAGTGTCATTATTCATCCAGACATCACACAGATCAAGCAAGCAGTATAACAAATGCACGCTCCAGGTATGCACACTTCATATTTGATTTCAGTTTTAAGTTTATTAACATTAGATTTTATGCATTTTTATCTTAGCTTGTTGGATCATTATCTCAGGTATGGGAATCCAACAAGGTCTCATTTAAAATCAAGAAATAGTTTATGTGCTCAGGGGTGGCATATGTAAATTCCTATGGTTGGGTGAAAATGATATGACATTGTCTATGGTAAAAAAGCACATTTGAATAGAACTCACAGTGTCCTACAGTTCCCCGATGAGAAGAGATGGTCAATGGACAATGAATCAACCTTGACAGGCAATAGAATTTGTTTGAAGTCTAACTCAAGTTTTCATATTAAGACTTGGTATCCAAACACCAAGTGTATCTTCCAGAGACTCTGAGAATGTTGTAGACTCAGAGGAATTCAAGGCTTAGAGGGAGCAGGTATGACAGTCCTTGTATTTGAGATTGATTTTCCCCCAGTATCATATGGTGCAGATTGATCACTCTTCAGATCATCAGAAAAAGTTAGTAAATCCAAAAGGGCCTAAACAGAACCATTGCAGTAATCAAGAAGAGACTAGTATGGTTCTGTGACACTTTGCAAGATGCAAATCCATATAGCATTGACTAGCCATATCATGAGTAGCAGATGGCTCCATGAGTGGTGAGGCAGGAGGCCCCACCAAGTACCAGCTCAGAAGGAGGTAGAGTTCAGAGGGATTCATCTCTCACAATCTAGTAAGTACAGTCGACCTCCCCAGAACCATTCATAGATATGTACAAATCCTAATTGGTGTCCATAGGATTCTCCCAGCAAGAGGGAGAAGACTATGATGAGACACTTGCTCTAGTAAAAAGAATACGAATATATAGAACAACCATGCTCCATTAAAGGAAGTCAGTGAAATATGAGATTCAGAGGGAGAAAATGAATATGTTATCGTGATGGACTAGAGGAGCTTCTCTCAGAGTTCAAAAGCTACAATGAGAATGGAGCAATCTTTCTTAGTTTCAGAGAAATTAGCTGCAAGTGCAAGGTCCCAGTTCTAGAAGGAACAAGTTGTAGAGAGACTAGAGGACATACTCTTAGACAGTGAGACAGATAGTGCTTTGTAGAAAGCACATAGAACCAACACATGATTGTGTTGATTGAGTTGCAGTTGAGCTAGCTTACCAAGTATACCAAGTTGGTATAATGTGATGTGAGAATTTTGGTTCAAAGAACACGAGTACATACATATGTTTTGCAGTAAAAGACATGATCACTTGATTATGGAAAAAACATGTGATGAGGTATCTAAAGGGTACAATCGATTATGGACCTAGCTATATCTCAGAATGTGAGATAAGATTGCATATTCAGATTGGGCAGGCAGTGTCACAGATCGGAAAAGTACATCCGGATATTGCTTTAGTATGGGATCAGTTGTGATCTCGTGAGTTGGTGAGAAGAAGACATATATGGCACTTAGTTCCGCAAAGGCATAGTATGTGGCATCATGGTCAGCTTGTGGCGAAGCAATGTGGCTTCAGAATTTGATTGCAGAATTGTTTGATCTCAAGTTGGAGGAAACTTGTATCTTTTATGAAAACCAGAGTTGCATAAAGTTTTCAATGAACCCAGTGTGTCATGACAAGTCCAAACATATCGAGATCAAGTACCATTATATATGTGATATGATACAGAAGGGAGAAATAAATCTCTAGTATGTCCCTACCAACAAGCAGGTAACAGACGTGTTGACTAAGCCTCTATCGAGAGAGAAGTTTGAATACTTCATAGATGAG
Organism: Picea mariana; assembly: GCA_032191745.1. Classification (NCBI taxonomy): domain Eukaryota; kingdom Viridiplantae; phylum Streptophyta; class Pinopsida; order Pinales; family Pinaceae; genus Picea; species Picea mariana. Next base: position 7,086 of record JASDQU010249408.1, on the reverse strand, counting down.
CTTGGTGTGGTCCAGAATGATTTTCCCTCATGAGAGGGAGTGATGAGATCCCCATTAGCGAAAAGTGATGTGTTCCCTAGTAGTAGGAAGTGATGTGTTCCCCAGTAGAGGGAAGCGATGAGATCCCCAGTAGAGGTATGATACCCCAGCGCAGGTTGGTAACCCCAACTCAGGATGGTACGCTACCCCAATGCAGGCTAGTACGCTACCCCAACGTAGGTTGGTAACTAATGCAGGAGCATTGCTCCCAAGCCAGTCATGCACCAACCAGCCAGCCCACTCAGCGCATTCAAAGCGCACATTCAAGGAAGAGAGGCGCCAGTCCTCTCACATTTTGAATTTGAATTCAATGTAATTAATGTATGTAAGGCCGTGGAGCTATAGATCCATGCCTTTGAGCAGGCGGTAGGTGGAAGTAGCCTTAAATGGTTGTAAGGCTAGATCTAGCTCCAATCTGGACTAGACAGCCCATTCAATGTAAATTTAAATGTAAATTGAATAGGGTAGGTAGGTTAGAGGCAAGAGCTCGAGGAGCCCCCTTTTGTAAAAAGATCATTTGTATCTATAGAGGGAGTCAATTAGCGCAGATAGATAAGAGAGGAGAGTCAAGACTCTATTGTAGCCCGCACTCATAACCTTTGTATAGGCATTCTTGATTAATAAAAACAGAAGCAGTTTTTCCTGCATGATATTCTGTGTGTGATGAATGTCTTTATGTGTGTGTATTGATATGTTGTAGATGTATGTTGTAGATGTGAATTTGCAGGGATAGATAGATTTTACTGTCTGTGAGTTCTTTGATTTCAGGTTTGGGGTTCTTTGAGGATTCATGCATGAGTGCATGACAGAACACTGCGGGTTTTGAAAGCTAGTGCAAGGAGTGCACTTCTAAATTCTACGGATTCATACAAAGACGTGCCAGGAGGGTGCACCAGAGGAAGTCACTGACTCAGGGATAATCCTCAAGGCTGTTGAACACCTTGAATGAAGAACTATGCAGAGGAACGCACAAGGAAGACAGAACCGTTGAACGTTCTGTGAAGCTCTGCCAGGAGGGAAACGAGCGAGTGCAAAGAGTGCACAGCAGAATTCTTATTTGAGTTCAGAGGAGAAGACAGAATCACTGAAGGTTCTGTGAGAGCTCTGCCAGGAGGGCATTGAGAAAGTGCATATAGTGCACAAGAGAAGGAGATAGAATCACTGAGGATTCTATAGAGATCTGCCAGGAGGGCATCAAGAAGGTGCATATAGTGCACAGGAGAAATGTACTATGAGTTCAAAGAGAAACCAGAATCACTGAGGATACTATAGAGCTCTGCCAGGAGGGCATTGAGCAGGTGCATGTGTGCACAGAAAGAACTCTAATTTGAGTTCAGAAAAGGGATAGGTTTACTAAGGAGACTCTGTCAGGAGGGCATTGAGTGGATGTGCAGAGTGCACAAGAAAGAACTCCTTTGATTTCTAGAACAGAGAAGAGTCCAGGAGAGGATCTTCACAGGGTTACTGAACACCCTACAGGCTCAGCAAGGAGTGCTTGAGTAGGAAGTTGCCAGAGGGAATTTCCATCCCTTCAAGGAGAGAAAGGGACATAGGATGAAGACCTGTGCAAGGAGTGCACCGGGCCAACACTCGAGTGAAGTGTTGATTGATAGCCATTTGGAGGCTTTTCAAGCTCAAGGAGTGAGCACAGAAGGGCTTGGTTTCAAGTCCAGAAGCTTAGGAAGTCAAGCGCAGGAGTGAGAGTGAGGACTTGTTCTAAGTCAAAATCTCAAGATATATAGCACCTTGTTGTGTGTAGAGACCCTGTAGGAATCACAGAGGCCGAAGAAACCTTTCAAGGTTTTAGAGGAGGACAATCTCAGGAGGAGGAGCATCCCAAGAATGCAAGAAAGACCAAGGTTGCAGGCTCGAAAGAGGAAGTAAAGGCCGAGACCTTTGATACTTAAGAAATCTTCCAAGGAGAAGGAAGAAGCGCAAGCTTAGGAGGGAGCTACAGCTACCGTAGGATCGGTGCCAGAAGAAAGATCTAGATCGTTGAAGTTTACATCCAGATGCAGGCAGGAAAGTGCAGCAGAGGGGAAAGAGATCTGGACCATTATATCTAAGCGCATGGACCGATAGCCATCAGATCCAGAGGAAGTTGCACGAGGTGTAACTCTCATATGTGAAGAAGGGGAACGAAGGCCTATTTCGGCAATTCAGCTACTAAGAGATACAAAGGGCAAAAGTCGGGACTCTTGACCCACAAAATCCTGAAAGGATCAAGAACCGTCCATTCTAGAGGACAGGTGGTAGAGATCAGGATTATCTTATGAATTCAGGTATCGTGAGCTGGGAGGCAGAGGCCTTTGCTCTACAAAGTCCCGAGTCATGAGATCGTTATGTGATCTGAACCATTGATCGAGGAGGAAGGAGAGTTGTGAGATATGGCATCTCGATACATCGCGTATCAGAGGTTCAGAGTTTGGAGGAACTTCTTTTCGACTGTATAAGTCGCGAAGTACTGAGCACCAAGGCTCACGTGAACACGTGGCATGTCTGATAGGTGGGCCACATAGTTGAAAGGTGGCATAATAGCAAATGCTAGAGGAAATATGGAAGAGGTGACAGGTGGAGGACATGCGTCACCTTGGGAAGGAGTCAACTTATTGTTGACCATTGCGTCTCGTGGATTCGCGAAAGAGGAGTAGGAAGGCTCAACACTCCAAGTCGCGAAGCTGCAAGTTGTGGGGGGTGTTAGAGTTATGCCCTAGTGGGTTGTTGTTAGAAGAAGTGCTAATGAGAAGGGAGGTATACATGTATCGTCATCTCAGGTATCGAAAGTTTGGAAAAGAGGAGTCGAGGATCTTTGACCCACGAACTCGTGAGTCATGAGTTGCGAAAGGCGCTTGTGTTAAGGCCTTGGTCAGAGTGTTGTGGTCGCTTGGTGGAGGTGAAGCTCACGCCCTGTGCATTCTCTCACAGGTGTGGTTTCTGAAGGACCTATGGATAGAATTTGTTGAAGGTTCCCACAGGGAATCAAAGGAGTCGCTTCATCTCGAGGTGGATTTGGAATGATCCTATGAGTGGATCTCAACCCGAGGGTCTGAGGTATTGCGTCATTTTTGGTATCAAAGCTTAACTCTATTTGTATATTGCAGGTAGAGGAAGCTAGAGGAGAAAGAGTACTTTGATACACATCAGTTTGGTGTCAGAGGAAGGCAGAGTATTGAGACTCTGTGGTGATTTCTCGTAGGTATGCAACAGTCAAGAAGACAGTCAGAGGACTGTAGGGGATGCTAGAAGCACTCAGGGTTGCAGAGTGACAGCAGCAGGTTTTCCAGGAGGGCAGACAGAAGGCAGGAAGATGGCTACTGAAGGCCATGCACGTGATGGAAAGAAGATCCATCAGTAGCCAAGAAAAGCTGAGATGGATAAAGAGATCACCAATATCATAGTGAGGATGGAGGAACTTGCATTGTAGATGATGCAGGATGCAAGATCACATTGGGTGTATGAATGGCCCATGAGGAGGAAAGCAAAGTGGCCGATTCAGAAATTGTTGGCCAGAAGATAGCAGAAACTGTTGAGAGGATGGTTGAGACATGCTGAAGACCTCAATGAACCAGAGGAGAAAGTGGTTCACGTTTGTGAACCAGAGGCTGAGAGAAATCTTAGTGATAATGAGAAGCAGAGATCACTGGAGAATCTCATGAACTTCCAGGAGAGCATAGATGAACTTTTGAGTTGCCAGGACGGCAATGGGAAGAGATCAGTTGAAGATCTCATAAGTTGTCAGGTAGGCAGTGAAGAAAGTTCAGGTTGCTACGAGGGCAATGAGATGAGGTCGTAGGACCTCATAGACTGCCATGAGGGCAGAGAGGAATTCCCAAATTGCCAAGTGGGCAGGGAAAAAAATATGAGACTATCTGAAAGTCTCGGGAGCTCAGAAGGGAGTTCATGTCAACAAGGAGTGTTGATAGAGGTGGGATCACTGGAAGATATCAGAGACTGCCAAGAGGGCAGAACAAAAATTTCCAATTTCCAGGTGGGAAATGAGATGAGATCACTGCAGAATCTCATAGACTGTCAGGAGGACAGCAGGGAAATTTCATGTTGCCAAGAGGGCAATGAGATGGGATTCGAGGATCTCATAGACTACCAAGAGGGCAACAGAAAGTTTTCAGATTGCCAGGTGGGCAGGGGAACAGAGGTGAGGCTATGTAAAAGTCTCATGAACTCAGAGGTGAGTTTGGATCAGCCAGAGGAGCTGACAGAGGAAGATCAGAATAGCATTCTGATGATTGGAGGAATTCGGGTATTCCTGCCACTCAACCCAGTTGAGGTGAGAGCTTGTGTTGCAGAAGTAGCAGAAAGATAGCCAGCAGAGACTGTCAATGAAGAGGAAGAGTTGGAGCGGATATCAGAGGCTGCCCAAGCAGAAGGAGATGAGCATTCCGAGGAATGGCTCAACATTTTCAGCTAGGAAACAGAGAAGACTGCAGCATTGGAGCTTGCAACAGAAGAAGAAGAAGAAATAGACAGCATGAGCTTTGTTGATCTGTATGAAAAAATTGAAGCCCTGGAGAGAAGGGTGAAGGTACAGGGCATGCACATCCAACAGATCAGGTTGGAGACAGAGGGAGAATACCAGCCCAAGGAGCGACTAGAGGAAGCTGGGAATATACCAGCAGGAGAGATGACAGTCAAACTGTCACAAGAAGAAGTTGGACAGCAGTTCAGTGGTGAGACTACAAAGCTGAACTTTGTAGTAGAGTGGCAAGTTAAGGCCACAATAGATGAAGAAGATGTCAAGGGAGATCATGAGGATCTACCCATTTGAAGAGAAGAAA
>JASDQU010249407.1:0-16430 GCA_032191745.1 Picea mariana | reverse complement strand
GCTCAGAATGGCTCTAGCAAACAGAGAAAGGGAAAAAATTCAAAGTTCCCAAAACTTAGTGAAAATGGCATGATCGGGAAGAACGTATCACAAGATTTCTAACGATGCAAACAGATCATCAAACGGAGTTACGGATTGAAAGATATTCACAGTCAAAGTTTGGTCAACCTAACCCAGTCAGCTAGGGATGAGTCAACATCCGTACTGTTGATGTCAGCATCTGTACGAATGATGTCATCATTTGTAAAACACATGTGGCAGGAGCAGGGAATTGACACGTGGAATGACGACGTCGACATGATGACTTGGCAACACCAGAGGCTTCCACATCTCACCCAGTTATTAGCTTTTCAGACCAATCCATGGACAATCCGAATCATGCCACATGGACCAGCCGAATCGTGCCACGTGGCAGTCTGTACAGTTCGTACGAATGACGTGGCGTGCTGATGTGGAGTGTTGACTTGGCAGGGGGCAGCGTGGCCCAATGAGAGGCTGCCACGTGGCCTAATCAGGGGCTTCCACGTGGCAGGCGGGAAACTCCCAAGGATAACCCGTGAATGAATTTTGAAAACAAAAAGTTGGTGGGTTCACCAAACCTGGCGGACCATGCCAACTTTGGAAATGGTTGAAAAACCTTCTAGCGACACCGCTAGAGTCAGCGAGCGAATATATATTGCAAACAATATAACAAACACACCAAAAACGGAGTCTGTGGGGATCGACCCCGAAACTTTCGCCTAAGCCCAAGCCTTAATACGTCCACCCATAACCACTACGCGGCGGGTACCACTTGGTACATACCGCCCACATTTAATATTAAAAGGCGCATTCCGCCCAACTATGGGGGAGAAGGCGCAGACCGTACAACCTGTGGGCATATTTTTCGAGGTGATATAGTCTTTATTGCAGGTTACATAGGGCACGAAGACTGAGACAAAAATCTTCTTTGGCCCGGGAGTGCCAGAGTTAGATCGAGGCATGAAGACAATCATTTTTGGGTAATTCGACGCCATGAATTCAGTGGTGTTGTCTGTTTTTCGATTTGAGCATTATCTTTGCAGCTTGATTTCATAATGAGGTATACTTATGTATTTTGACAAATTCTTTTGCTAAGTCAATGAAAGAGCCTACCCATTTGAGAGCAGGACCCGGAGACGTAGTCCACCAGGGACGAACTTCGTTATCAAGTTTTTGTGTTTAGATATGATGCTTATGTCTCTTCATTTTTTAGTTTTCCCTTCTTTAATGGTTCACTTTAACTTATGCTTATTTAATGCAATTCTTTATAAGTCACGATGAAAATTTCCTGAATCATGATAAGAAGAAACTAGTTTTTAAAAGTTGTTTATTATTCATATAAAACATTATCCTTTTGATCCATCTATTCTCCACCCTAACTACATTTTTCATTGGAAAAATAATAAGCATATCATCAACTTTCAAGCCTTGCTCTTGAACTTGTTTGGGGATATGGCACTCTATATAGATGTGTATGAATGTAAATTGAAGTGTAGTGAAAATATTTGGCCATCATGAATTTTGTGTTTGGTGAGCAAGGGTGAAAATCAAATTTAACTGTTACTCAAGGATTTAAACCTTGGCAGAGGGAATAACACCACACCTACTTTACCAACCAACCAACCCTTAATTTTAATTTTAATCTAAGTTTGGGTAGAAATATGGCACTAACATTGTTGGCGATTTCCATGTCATGCCTTGGGCATTGGAGTTTGACTCAATGAACACATGTCATAGCACATACATTCGTGGGATATTAAAAAATACCCCTAATTTCACTTGATGGTAGAGAATACCTCCCAAAATCCTTCATGTCATCTTCTAATAGAGTAGCGAATTTAGAGGTAATTGGAGTTGATCATTTGCAACATTATTATGAAGCATGAGTGGTGTGTGGGTATTCCAATTGAAAGGACTAAAGAACCATATATGGAATATTGTTATATAATATTACCGACGTGGTGGACTCCCTATGAGGGCTGGACTTTTTAACTCCCACCATTGTTCTAAACCGCATAGGTCATGTAGCCTGCACATAGATTCATCCCTTCCTCAAAGTCTCATTCATGAAAAGATGCATTGTAAGGAAATCATCCAAAGATTCTAAAGGTTCGTCAGATGCTAAAGATTCCGTTGATTCCAAATATTCTTTAAATTCCTCAAATTCTAAGAGTGCAAACTATGGTCGAGTGAGTAGGAGGGAAAACTATATAAGAATACAAAAATTATCCAAGTCTTTTATCAATCAACAAATACCTTTGGAAGGTTTCCATGATGCAGAACTCCCAAGATACCTAGTGCCACTATATAAAATTTCATAAAATAGATTCACGTATGGTGCTTGGCTTACATCTAGGGTGTTTCCCATAATAGGAGAGATGTTCTCATATTGTAATGGAATATTGGTGACATGGTGGACTCCCTGCGAGAATTGGATTTTTAACTCCTACCATTGTTCCAAACCCCATAGGTCTTATAGATTGCACACATATTCATCCCTTCCTCAAGGTATCATCTAGGAAAATATGCATTGCAAGGAAAACATTAAAAGATTCTAAAGATTCCTTAGATGCTAAAGATTCCTTCGATTCTAAAGATTATTCAAATTCCTCAGATTCAAGAGGGAAAACAATGGTGAGGTCAGTGTGAGGGAAAATTATATAAGAATACAAAAATTATCCAAACCTTTTTACCCATCAACTAATACCTTTGGAAGGTCTTGGTGATGCGTAACTCCCAAGCTACCTAAAGAGTCATGAAATAGATCTGCATGTGGTGCTTGGCATATATCCAGGGTGTTTACCATAGTAGGAGAGAATATATATGGGTTTTTCGTGAAGATTTCTTGATGCATGAACATCTTCTACAACGATCTAGTATTTGATCTCTAAGGTTGTAGGAACTTTCTGAGAGGAAGTTGGTTTCCTCATTGTAATTGTTTTTAATTATTTGTAATAGTCTAGGGTGTTCAAGAAGAAGGTGGGTTTTCCACGAATGTAATAGGAGATGGAAGAGTTAGATAATTTGGGAATCTGTTTGGATCAGATCTTATCTTTTAGGATTATAATCAGGTTGTTATAGGCTAAATATAGTTTTTGTGTAATTTTGGCCAGATCTGATCCTATCTTTGTGGATTGGATTGATCTGGTCCTTAAAGCATTAAAGGTTTGATAGGAGAGACCATATGGGGTGTGAGTGTGTGAGATGAGTATAGAGTGAATGCATGAAGTGTGCAAGAAGCCATAAGAAACTGAGCTTCATGTTGTAATCATATTCCTTCATATGTTGAATAAAAGATTGTTTCTGAGAACTACGCCTTTGTACAATTGTGTGAATTCTAAGTGTAAATGGTTTGGATAATTGTGGTTGCATGTAAGTGGCGAATTGTTTTGTGAATGCAGGCAAAAGGATTGCACACAAAGGAATTCCAGATCTGAACCAAAACCTTGTCTAAATCCTTGTGTATTCATGTTTTGAGGCGTGGATGGTTGGGATCAAATCGGAAGGATTAGATCAACAGTGCACAACATTTCAGCGCATCAACATTTTCTTGTTCCTTGAATAGGCCAAAATCCCAAAGTCTCGAGGTCCAAAACACATGGCATAAAGGGAACAACGAGGATAAACGTTATAAGGAGGATAACTATCCACTATCGATCATGATAGGATCAAAGGTGATCAAGCTCTAATCAATATCGTCGAAGTATTAAAAAGGGGACCCACAAGCTTAAGATCTAACCGTTGATTAGAGTGGTAGATCGACGGTATAAGATTAGCATGTATCAGCAAGGTACGAGGAGTTTAACACAAGGAGGTACGAGACCCCGGGGCTCGGTGGCTTGAAATACGTGGCATCCATTTACCCATCCATGTGGTTCCACACACAGTTACGGTGTGGCCCACATAGGAAGAGTTGGACAGTTGAGATTAAATATTCGAATCCGAAGATTGACAACCCTCGTTGCAGTGGACCGTGACCATTGATGAGTTTTGGTGTTGGAGGTTGTAAATAGTCTCGACGTCTCGACGCTGAGATACGTTAGGTTTCGTGGTGACCTGCGATTTGTATTGAGGTTTGATTAAGAGAAATCAACGGTCCTAATTGGATCTGAGATCCATATCGACGATGGACATTATATCACCCATTGATCCAGATTGATTGTGTACATCTGCAACGTTTAAGCCCATGGTTCTTGGCGTTGGGTGTATCAATTTAAGCCTGCGGTTCCAGTGTATGGTCGCACGGTGAAGGAAAAGAGCTAAGTACCTACACAAGGTAAATTTTGAATTTATTTTCATTTCAAAATTTTGTTCAATGAACAAACTCTGTTGAATTGATTGAATACGAAGAAGGGAACCAGTCTGGATTGGTCGTCAAGTTTGGTATCAGAGCGCACAACATCCAGAAAAGGATAATTTAAGACCGCCTTTAGAATATGAGGAGGAAGAGGCCGAGGTTGAGGAAGACTTGTTGCAAATGTTGAATTCATTGAAGAAATGAGAAATTTTCAGGCACGATTGGAGGCAATGGAAGTTGCTCAATGAAGAGGTGTTGACTTGGGAGATGTCGATGAAGAACAAGAATTTGGAGAAGCTAAAGAGGGAGTAGAGCCTGAATAAGAAGGTGTTGAAGAAGAATTAATTAGAGCTATCATGGGAGTTAGCTATAGACCAAGGATGGAGGTGCTACTATATGAAGGCAACCCGAATGTAAATGAATTGATGGACTGGATCAATATTTGAATATGAAAATGTACCCGATGAGAAAAAGGTAAAATTTTATGTGACAAGGATGAAAGGACATGCATTACTCTGTGGGATGGAGTACAAGCTGAGAGGTAGACCAAAGGCAAGACAAAAATCAATAGCTAGGACATAATGGTAGCAAAATTGAAAGGTAAATTCATGCCCCGAGATTATCAACTTAATATTTTTATACAAATGCGAAATTAAAGCAGAGAAGTATGTCAGTTAAAGAATACACTGAATATTTTTATAAATTGAATATAAGAGTTGGCCATATAGAAGAGAATCCTAAGAAAGTTTTTGGATTTCTTAATGGATTAAGATATGAGATCCAATATGAAATTGGCATTTTGTCTCCTAACACTGTTGAAGAAGCATATCAGTTTGCTCTTAAGGAAAAAGAAAAACTAGAAAGAAAGCAGAAACATAGAAGTAGAGGTTGCAGTTCAGCAAGAGGCAAAGGACAACAAGGTGGCAGAGGAAGATCTTCAGCTCCAAGGATAGAAGCCAACAACTCACATCGGCAAGAACAATCACCAAGAGGCGGTGATTTCAGAGGGAGAAGACCTTATCAAAGAGGTAGAGGATCTTCTATCAGATGTTTTATATGCAATAAGTTTGGGCATAGATCATACGAATGTCTAGAAAACGCTTCCACCAGTAGAGGAAGTGAAAATGTTGTTTAGGCATAAGAAGAAAGTGTGGATTCATCTGTACACGAGAATGTACTAGAAGTTGGAGAGACTTTGATGATGAAGATAATATTGTTGAGACCACATAAAGAGATTAAGGAACCTGCATAGAGGAAGACACTCTCCAGAACTGTCTGCAAAAGCAAAGGTAAATGTTGTAAAGTCATTATTGATAGTGGAAGCATTGATAATTTGGTGTCGACAGAGATGGTTGAAAAGGACAACACACCCTGTTCCGTATAAGGTGTCATGGCTGTAAAAGGGACATCAACGGATAGTGAATGAGTAATGTGAAGTGGAGTTTCAAATTGGAAGATATAAAGACAAGGTACTTTGTGATGTTATGCCCATGGATGTGTGTCATATTTTTCTAGGTAGACCTTGGCAGTATGACATAAAGGCAATACATGATGGAAGGAACAACACATACACTTTTGAGAAAGATGGAGAAAAACACACTCTCTTACCATTGAATAATGAAGTAGCGACTGAAGAAAACAACTGAAAGTTATTGTTGGTCAGTGGAAAAGAACTTATGCAAGACATTAAAAAGGAAGAGGTACATTTTGCCCTTATTGGTAAACCAAGGGTAATTCTCAATAGTACAAATTTAAATGATCTACCTGAAGAAGTTAAAAATTTGTTGGATGAATTTGTTGATATTGTGGTTGATGATTTACCAAATAAATTATCAACAATGAGAAGTATTAGTCATCATATAGATTTAATTCCAAGGGCTAACCTTCCAAACAAAGCAACATATTGAATGACCCCACGGGAGAATGAGGAGATAATAAATCATGTACATGAATTATTAGATAAAGGTTTGGTCAGGGAAAGTTTGATCCCATGTGTAGTTCCTATAGTGCTAAGCCCAAAGAAATATGGAGAATGGAGAATGTGCACAGATTCCAACGCTATAAATAAAATTACAATGAGGTATAGATTTTCATTACCCCGAATTGATGATTTGATGGATTGCTTAAGTGGTGCTAAATATTTCTCAAAACTGGATTTGAAAAGTGGGTATCATCAGATCAGGATTAGAGAAGGAGATGAATGGAGAACAACATTTAAAACAAATGATGGATTGTATGAATGGATGGTAATGCCCTTTGGACTCGCAAATACCCCTGACACTTTTATGATATTGATGAATGAAGTACTTAAAGAATTTATTGGTAAATTTGTCATAGTTTATCTAGATGATATTTTGGTCTACAATCAATCTAGAGAAGAACACTTGAGACACCTTAGGTTGGTTTTAGATAAACTACAACAAGAGAAGATACTGATCGATTTGAGAAAGTGTAGTTTTGTGAAGACAAAATTGGTTTATTTGGGCTTTGTGATATTTGGACAAGGCTTGAAGATGGACCAGGAAAAGGTAAAGGCTATAATAAATTGGCCTACTCTAAAGAATGCTTTTGAGGTAAGAAGTTTTCATGGCTTGGAAAGCTTTTATAGAAAATTCATTACGAATTTTAGTGGAATATGTGCTCCAACTATAGAAAACATTAAAGGAACCAAACAACCATTTAAATGGACAGAAGTAGATGATAAAAGTTTAAAATTATTAAAGAAGAAGATAATAGAACAACCAATTTTAGAACTGTTAGATTTCAATAAACTCTTTCAAGTTGAATGTGATGCAAGTGGGACTGCAATAGGAGTTGTTATAAGTCAAGAAAAGAAACTAGTTGCTTATTTTAGTGATAAATTAAATGAAGCAAAGAAAAAATATTCTTCATATGACCAGGAGTTTTATGCAATTATTCAAGCACTAAAGAAGTGGAGACATTACCTCGTGGCAAAGGAATTTGTTATTTACATTGATAATCATGCATCGTAGTATATTAGCAGCCAAACAAAATTAAACTAGAGACATGTCAAATGAATTGAATTTTTGCAGAATTTTACTTTTGTTATTAAGCACATAAGTGGGCAATCAAATAAGGTAGCAGATGCATTGAGCAGAGTTAGTTTGATTTTGCAAGAGTCTCAAGTGAATGTTGTAGGGTTTGATGAGTTGAAAGAAATGTATAAAGATGATGTAGATTTTAAAGATGCTTATGCAGCCTATGAAAATCCAATAAGTAGAGTCAAAACTCCATGGTTAGATTCTTTTATTCAAGAAGGTTTATTGTTTAAAGGCAACAAATAATGTATTCCAAGATGTTCAGTGAGGGAAAACCTATTGAAGGAAAAACAAAGTGGTGGATTAGCAAGACATTTTGGACAAGACAAAACATTTGCTCAGTTAAGTACATTTTATTTCTGGCCTGGCATGCAGACTAATGTCAAGAAATTTGTTGAAAGATACAGGGTTTGTCAGTATGGAAAAGGAAGGAGACAAAATATTGGATTGTATCAGTTGTTACCAATCCCAGACCGACCATGGGACTCTTTAAGTATGAAATTTGTGTTAGAATTTTCAAGAACTCAACAAGGTAATGATTCAATTTACGAGGTTGTGGATAGATTCTAAAAACTAGCACACTTTGTAGCTTGTAAGAAGACCAATAATGTAACTCACATTGCAGATTTGTTCTTTAAAGAAGTTGTTAGGTTGCATGGATTTCCAAAAAGTATTGTTTCTGATAGAGACAAAATTCGTGGGTCATTTTTGGAAAACTTTGTGGAAAAAGTTAGGGACCAGTCTCAACTTTAGTTCAACATACCACCCACAAAGTGATGGGAAAATGAAGGTGGTAAATAGAAGCTTGGGAAATATTTTGAGATGTATGGTAAGTGAGCATCCTAAAGAGTGGAATCAGGTACTTGCACAAACAGAGTTTGCATATAATGACTCACCTAATAAAAGCACATGATTAAGTCCATTTTAGATTTTGTATGGAATGCATCCTAGAGGAATTTATGAGTTAAGGAATCTAGGAAAACAAGAAATTAGAAGTGTTGATGGTGAAGATTTGGCAGTAAGCATGTAGGAATTGCAGGAAAGGGTCAAGCAACAGTTACATGACAACAACAATAAGTACAAACATAAGGCAGATTTGAAGAGAAGACAATTGGATTTTGAAGTTGGAGACTTGGTCATGGCACACCTCGAAAAAAAGGTTTCCAAGGGGGGAATATAACAAATTAAAACTTAAGAAGATTGGACCATGTAAAGTGTTGAGAAAATTTTCCTCAAATACTTATGAAATAGAACTTCCAAGTAAACTTGGAATTTCTCCAATTTTTAATGTATCAAATTTATCCCTTTCAAGGAACCAACAAATAATTTCACAGATGCACCTGACAATGACAACATTCAGACCATTTATTGGGAGAAACAACTACCTGTAGCACAACAGAAGCAAATTGAATCTATCTTGGACCAAAAGGTAGTAAATAAGACAAGGGTTAATTAGTACTTTCAATACTTGATCAAATGGAAAGGACAACCACTTGAAGATGACATGTGGATGACAACAATAGGAATATCTAAGTATGGTACAAGTAATGAAGAACTATTGCAACAAGCCCAAGAAAAAGTCTTTTCTTCCTTGCGAGTCTGATGTAGGAGCATATTCTACAACAATGTAGCATTTGATCTCTAAGGTCTTAGGAACATTCTGAGAGGAAGTTGGTTTCCTCATTGTAATTGTTTTTAATTATTTGTAATAGTCTAGGGTATTTGAGGAGAAGGAAGTTTTGCCATGAATGTAATAGGAGATGGAAGAGTTAGACTAATTGGGAATATGTTTGGATCAGATCCTATCTTTTAGGATCAAAATCAGGTTGTTATAGGCTAAATAGAGTTTTTGTGTAATTTTGGTTAGATCCGATCCTATCTTTGTGGATTGGATCGATCTGGTCCTTAAAGTATTAAAGGTTTGATAGGCTAGACCAAAGGGGGTGTGAGTGTGTGATATGGGTGCAAAGTGAATGCATGAAGTGTGCAAGAAGCCAAAAGGAGTTGATCTTCATGTTGTAATCATATTCCTTCATATCATGAATAAAATATTGTTTATGAGAACTACACCTCTGTACAATTGTGTGAATTCTAAGTGTAACTGGTTTGGATAATTATGGTTGCATGTAAGTGGTGAATTGTTTTGTAAATGCAGGTGAAAGGATTGCGCACAAAGGGATTCTAGATTTGAACCAAAGATCCCTGTGTATTCATGTTTTGAGGCGTGGACGGTCAAGATCAAATCCGAAGGATTAGATCAACGATCCACAACATTTCGACGCATCAACGTTTTCTTGTTGCTTGAATAGGCCAAAATCCCGAAGTCTTGAGGTCCGACACACATGTCATAAAGGGAATAACAAAGAGAATCGTTATAAGGAGGATAACGATCCACCGTTGATCATGATAGGATCGACAATGATCAAGCTCTAATCAATATCGTCGAAGTATTAAAAAGGGGACCCACAAGCTTAATATCTAACCATTGATTAGAGTGGAAGATCGACGTTATAGGATTAGCAAGTATCAACAAGGTAGAAGGAGTTTAACATAAGGAGGTCTGAGACCCCGCAACCTGGTGGCCCAAAATACATGGCATCCATTTACTCATCCACGTGGTTCCACATCTAGTTTCGGCGTGGCCCACATAGGAAGAGTTGGACGGTTGAGATTAAATATTTGAATCTGAAGATCAACGACCCTCATCACAGCGGACCACAACCATTGATGAGTTTTGGTGTTGGATGTTGTAAATAGTCCCAACACCAAGATACGTTAGGTTGACGTCAAGTTTCGTGGTGACCCATGATTTGTATTGAGGTTTGATTATGAGAAATCAATAGTCCCAATTGGATCTGAGATCCAGATCAACAATGGACATTACATCGCTCATTGATCCAGATTGATCGCGTACATCCACAACGTTTAGGCCCATGGTTCTTAGCGTTGGGTCATATGTTAAAGAAGTTTAGTGTCCAAATTTAAGCATGCAGTTCCAATGTATGGTTGCACAGTGAAGGAAAAGAGCTACATACTTACACAAGGTAAATTTTGAAATTCCATTCGATGAACAAACTCTATTGAATTGTTTGAATACGAAGAAGGGAACCAGTCCGAATATTTTTGAAGAAAGTTTCATGAAAAAACCCACCGAATACTTCCCCATGATCCATGGATGGTATGCGGGGTAAACCATAGCCACAAGGAGCATGAGAGTCGAACCCATGAGCTCCCTGACTTTGAAGGAGGGTACACACGTCTGACATCAAGACCAATTGAGCTAACCCTTAGGGCTAATATTAAGCCTATATATCATGTCAAATGTGAATATTCCTAACTAGGGATACATTATATTAATACATTTATGTGGACCTCATTATAAACAAAATGGTTATGGAAAATTGACATCATTCAAATATTATATGCGTAAGTATAATATGTTCTTGAATTCATTGGAAAATTTAAAGGAATATGTATGTGTGGATGGTCATTCATGCTTACATATGAACATTGTAGGATTTATTAAGAGTCCAAAAAAACCCTCACAAATGCAAATTGTATCTTTATTGAGACAACCAATGGCAAGGAAAGGTTGATTTCTAGGATTGTGAAACTATATGTTTGTGTACTTGCAATTCATAATTTATTTTTCCTTAGATGAGTTGCTAATTTAGGTCTCTATCTATTTGGAAAAAAAAGGCAGGAAGTTGATCTTTCGTTAGAGGTCCCAATGGCATAGAAGAAGAAGGCAACAAAATGGTATTGTAAAAATTTTCAACTTTAAGAGTTTGTATTGACAATTTGTATTGATAAAATATTGAAAGTCTCAAATTAAAAAAATAGTTACTGCATTGAATTTATTTTTATCCATTGTATTGATAATTATAAATATAATGTATGTTTGTTCATATGGTATCCAATTTTACAATGATAATGATAGAAAGGATCATGATCATATCATTATCGTGTATTTTTAGGATGACACATGGGATGATGAACATGTTACTATTGCACTTCTTCCATTTCATCACAATGCTCCTTAGAGAGAGAAACAAGCATATAAGTAAATTGTCTCCAATGAATAGTATAAACATATGTTGAATGCACCTCCTTTACAATATCCACTTCCTATTTTTACTACTATTGTGTCTATTACTAAGAATTAAAGTGGCATTGATAGAAATGAAAACATGGGGTAGACAATGTGAATATGAATAATGGAGATAAGATCGTACATGATATATACATTGTCAACCAAATGTTACATGATGCTTTTGGGAGGGATTACATTCATGTTGTTGGTGAACATGAAGAAGATATGGATGGAGGTGCTAGAGACCATGGCATTGAACTAGAGAATTTAGCGTGCACTACATAAACACCCCATTTTATAGTGGCTAGTAATGCAAAGTGCTCTAGGTTGACTATTGTTCCAATGCTTTATAATTTGAAATCAACATACATGGATAGTCGCATTATAGCTTCACATATTTCTTAAGGTATAACATGTGATATGTATTATTGTATAGTGTGTATTATGAGTTCTTTAATCTTGTTAACTTAGCTTGTTAATTGTTAGTCTGGATCTGTTTGTTGTAGGATAAATTGTTTCCATTGGAAAATGTACTTCGCGACACATGTAAATATGTTAGATAATTATTATATGATTTGGGTGTCAATTCCAAAGTATACTTAGGGTGGCAAGTGAGGGAGGGGTGCTCTATGGCCCGAGAGGAAAAATTGAGTCAACCTTCTCCTAGAATCTTGGTTTTGCTTTGAACAACCAAACTAAGGCATATTCCTTATTATGTGGTCTCGTCATCACAAGATCTCATGGCATTTTAACTCTTTCAATTGTCGGGGATTCAAAAAATACCATCAAGCATCTTTGTCTTTCCTCTCTTTCCAAATATGCTCATCTTCTCTCTATCTTCATCCGAATTCAAAGCCTCTTTCTCGACTTTACTCAGGTGGATTCTTAGCATGTCCTCCGCAACTTAAATACCAAGGTGAACCAACAGACCAACCTTGGGATCTATGGCATCATTGAAACTCTGTGTCTTAAAGGTTCCAGGACTCATTGCCCCATTCCCTAGCCCTAACCCCCTCTGTCTTTGCTCTCTCTCACATGCTTAGGTCATGTGTCTCGGTTCTCCTGGTTTGGTGGGTCCCCTTTCCTAAGTTCCTTCCACTTGTCCCCCCTTTCGTGTGAGTGGCTTTCATCCCATGTCCCTTCATGTTCTCAACCCCTTCTTGTTGTCCTTTATCTTCTCCCCCTCCCATATAGTCCTCTCTTCTTTGCCATCATATTCCTGAGTGGAGTCACTACGGGATGGGACGACCCCTTCCCCTCCTTAATTTCACCTGTTTGGCCCTTCTTTGCTCCGACTCTGCAAATCCTTTTGCTCATGCAGGAAAGGTCCACCAAAATCTCTAGCTTGTGTCATCTCTTAGTCATACAAGCATTCACCTCCCCTCCTTCAGACCTGGTCATCAGCTAGGAGTTCGATGGGTAGTTCTGCCATGTTTATGTCATATGCTCCGGGCAATCATATCACTTCGTGGTTTTGGACGTGGGAGAATTTTCCATCAATGGCCTTGTCCTCTAGTGCATACAATGTCCATCATGACCTCCTCCCATCCTCCTTTATGGTTCAAATAGTTGCCTCCAGGAGAGACACTTTGATCATTGGTAGTTCTCATTATCGTTTGTCCTCTACCTTCTCCCATTGCACCCTTAACATGGCCAATCATCGTTTGGGTACGAGTTCCAGGCTTGCATAGATTGAGTAGGAATTGGAGGACTTTCACAATGTTTTTCAAACAGTCCAGGAAAGTATGAACACTCTCTTTGAACAAGTTCTAGTTGTCTTAGAACTATCTTCAACATCGGCAATCTCTCCAGAGTCTCCACGATGAAAGCAATGCTCCCATGTAGTGTTTATTTTGGTTCTGCTTAGGAGTTTTTACCGATTTTTCATAGTTAGAATTCATATTCTAGAGTGTTGTATAAATCTCCAAACAATATTGTATTGCAAATCCAGAGCGGTAGGCTTATGAGCTTTGGTAGATATCTACCTCTATTTTTTGAAAATTTGAACTCTCTTTGTATTAATGTTGCCTTCTGGGCAGTTTTTACTTAGTAAAAAAAATTACAAAGTATACCAGGCATGTCCAAAATTTTGTATCTTATATGCGAGACAACTTAGAGATATGCCTACATGTCCAAAATGCAACAAAAGTCGTTACTACTCTAATGTAAAGGTAAAAAGTGTCCCACAAAAATGATTACACCACTTCACTAGAATTTAAAGATTGCAATTCATGTTTCATTGTAAATCGTTCACTAAATATATAGATTGACATGCAAAAAATAGGAGTGGACAAGGAGTGTTACACAATCCTATAGATTCTGAGACAAGAAGCACATGGAAAAGCCAATGGAGCACACACAAAATGTAGGTTTTTTAATACATATATATAATATGATGGGTTACATATTGTTATTTTATGAATTTAAATGAAATATAGGTTGTAATTCATAAGTTATATTTTAATGAACATAAATCGACCAATGTTTGGCTCAACCAATTAATGAGCATATGCACATAAATAAAGTTTAGATGTTTCAATTAAATAAATATTTGACCTCTAATATTTTCATTATTTTTCTTTGATAACTTCAATGACTGGGTAACTAATATATACAAATATTTGCAGTGAATACAATTGACTATGGGCCTAATGGTTAAAAACACGTGTTTCCTCTTAAGAGGTCACAAGTTCAAATCCAGAGGGGGGTAGGGTATGTATACCTCCGTAGACTTTAATAGTCGACTATTATTATTATTATTATTATTATTGATATTAATTGAGTTTTTTAATTAATTATAATATTTGATATTAGTTATTAAATAGTCCTTAATAGTAACAAAATTATTATTAATTGAATATATTGTTTTTTATTTATTAAAAAATAAAATTAGCTATTAATCAATTATTTCCAAACTCATCTAATTCTTAGATATGTCATGGAGTATGTCTTATCAAGGGCTTATCAAGCCTATCGAAATCAAATAACTTGATAGGGAAGAATTATTTAGCATGAACTTAGGCTAGGTGGTATATGACAACACTAAGTACTTAGTGGTAGCTTGAATGATGGTTTTTCCTTTTTAGTGTAGTGTACCAACTTAAACTTAGAAGAGAAAAATATGGGTTTTCGGAAGGATGCATGCTTGGCTAAATACATGAATATTTGTTTGCAACCTCTTGTTCTATATCATTCCCTTCAAAGTTACCTCATCATTCTTCGCATCAAGTTATGCCATTTTTTTTCACATTAGCATTACAATTCCTCACATTAGGTTATGTATACTACACTTTTGTCAATAATCAATGGAAACTCCCTAAAAGAATAAGATATGAATTGTGTGGAAATACAACAATTTCACAACATGTAGCTTTTCTAGGATATGATATTCTGATGCTAATATAATGTTGATACGATGTTATATATTGATATATGAGATGTTATTTGAACACAACACAACACAATCATGATGCAAATGACGCGTGACAATTTTTTAGTGACACTAAAATGACACAAAAGAGAGAAAAAATTATGCTAGTTGATGCAACAGTCACACAAAACATAAATAACATTCTTGCAATATTTTTAGCATTGTAAACTAGATGCAAATTCGAAACAACTTGGATGCAAATCCATGTCACAAACTCTTGATGTGCATTAGCAAAAAAGATTGAAAATGATAAAATAGGTTGTGGTGATGCAAATAAGCAACACTATAGCCCCATATTGTAGCAGTGGCTACAGAGTCTTAATAGAGTGTTTCTTGTGCATATTAGTTGGTAGGCATAATAATCCCACTGATAAATAACCTAGATAATTAATTCAAAATATACATGGAAGAACAAGGATCTCTAAGCTAGATAGCATAGATTGGAGAATGGTAGTGATAACCAAGCTAACTAGTATTCGATTAATGATAGTGATTATTCAAGCTAGCTAGTATTTGATTTTTGTGTGTATTAGTTGGTAGGCACAATGATATTGCATGAGACCTTTATCCCCTAGTTTCTTGAACTATTCCCTAGTTATTATACTTAACCTATGGTGAAGCAAAAAATTTAGGTCACCATCCTCGTAGAGCACTACTCCCTAATGCTTATAAATGCATAATAAATATGATTCTATATCAAAATAGGGTTGGGTACTTCAATGTGATTTAAAAAAAACCATAATAAATGTGTAATTATGGTCCAAAATCCATTCACAAATGTAGCGCAATAATATAGAATTCATCTATATTCACAATGCCCAAAAATAATCTCCCATAGTGCATAACATGTTCCCTTGCATAAGTGAGAATGACAATAAATTATGAAGTGAGTGAGGGGCATATAGAATATGGTTTTTCCATTAGACACTTGGCTAATGTGTAGTTATAATGGTATTTGGCATAGGGGCTTGCCAAGGTGGAGTCATAATACCAACCACCATTAATATCATTGGGTTAACTTTGTTGATGATTACAACTGCGTGAGACATCCTCCAGGACACAGACTGAGTGAGTCGACCTGAGAGAGAGCCCATGAGATGGGTGTGTGGTTCCTCTCTGAGATGGAGATGGAACGTTGTGTGCCCCTATGTGGGGTGAAGAAGCCCATGAGTTGGGTGTGTGGTTCCTCTCTGAGATGGAGATGGAATGTTGTGTGCCCCTGTGTGGGGTGAGGAAGCCCATGAGTTGGGTGTGTCATTCTCTCTAAGACAGAGATGAAACGATGTATAGGTCTCCTCTGTGCAGAGAGTTGAGATGATGTGATACTCTAGATGATTCTCTTGTGAGACGTAGTGAGAAAGAGATCTGTTGAGTTGGATGTGCCTCTAGTTGAGGATAGGTGAACGTGATCCTAATAGCTGAGCACTAGTGAGTGTGATTCTCCTGTGAGACGCAGTGAGATAGAGATGTGGACATCCCTGTGGCTAAGCACAGATGGATGTGCCCATAGTGGTTGAGCACTAGTGGGTA
>JASDQU010249406.1:0-16430 GCA_032191745.1 Picea mariana | reverse complement strand
GCTTATGTTAATATGGACCAAAACGAAGCACCACATACGGCACCTGCTGCCTTTCAATATGAGAGCTCACACAGCAGATTATCTCAAGGAACAAAGTACCAGCAAGACGATTATATTGCCTATTTCTATATTGAGATAGGGATGTGAACCACTGTAACTCTTCTTGTTCAATATGCTTGTGAAATGTTGAACGAATCTGTACATAAGGTTCAAAGTTATTATAATAATACACTATTTATAGGGTTTGAAGCTATTATAATAATATATTATGTATAGGGTTTGAAACTATTCTAATAATATACTGGTTAAGGGCTTAACATACTAGCACAGTGGCTAATTTGCGGTTGAGAACGCCAAAAAAGTATTGGGTGAGAACACGTGCCTTCAATATAAAATGTTTGTGATAATTCGTCTGTGGTAATATGAAACGTTTGGCTGCATGGTTTAATCCTACTTAATCATTTAAACATGGCAATTGCATATCCTTACAGTAATTTTTTAATGTGATTAGGTAAATGTTAAAAAGTAAACATGTTAACGGATGCCTTGATAAATGCAAGAAAGTTATGAACAATAAATCTGACCCATTGATTTTGGAGGACGACTAAGAATATGCCAGTATCTTCAATGCATAGCCATCAGATTAGGGTTTAAGGTTAAATAAGGTTAAAAGATCATTAATTGTGCCCATTATCAATAGGTGTACGCCTTTCAACGTAATTAGTTGTGGAAATTAAACTTAAATGAGAAGGATAATAATCATTCCTCCTAATCATCCAAATTAAATTCAATTAAAAAAATTTAAAGGATAATAATCATTTCTTTTAACCATCAAAACTAAATTCAATTAATAAATTTTATTCCAACCACCCAAACTAAACCCAAGTAACAAATTTTATATATATATCCTCTAAACTATATTTTATAACATTTTTTTATTTAAAAACAAATTCCTTCAACAAAAAATGGTACCTTCTTTAAACTAATGCAAAAGCTACTGCTGTTCTATTTTAGATTATCTTATAAACAAGTCCAACACTACCCACCATAAACTAACTTATGATAACTCTTAAGGAAATCCACCATAAACATCCCACAATAGCTAATACTTATACTTCTTTGGATAATATCCCACTATGCTTTAGCTCCTGCTAGGTTGCAATTTTTGAGGTTAATGTTGTTTATATAAACTTTACAATTATATTTGTTGCAATTTTGAGGTTAATGTTGTTTATATAGACTTTACAATTATATTTGTTGGGAGATTTGATTTGTTTATATATAGTTTTAGTTTAATGGTTTATGTTTTAGTTTTTTTTAGAAATATTTTTTTGTTTAATTTTATTAGAAATTTAATGAAAAATTGTTGAATTTACAAATTTAGATTTAATTTGAATTGTTAATTTTATATAATTTAAATATCTTAAATATTAATCATATATTGAATTCATTTTTATATTAAAAAATTCAATTTAAAAATAAAAAATTGTGATATACAAATATATTCTCAAATATGAACACACCCCTGGAAATAAATACATGGGATGCACTACTGCATACAGTTAAAGTAATTGTAAGAGTCCGTGAATGTTCCGTGGCGCTGAAGGGAACATATTCATTCATTGAATATGCACGGTCAACCATATGGGAAAAAAACAAGTTTTATTGAAAAAATACAACAGTAACGCAATCAGTGCTTTTAAAATTTGAGTTTCAATGAAAAATATGTGCTTTTCCATTTAGTTACGTCTTGAAGTCTGTTATTTTTCAATAATTTTGGGACTTTAGATTCTATGTATGAAACGTCAATAGAAATTTTGGGAACTTAGATTCCATTTAAAAGACGTTAGCCAGGGACAGAAATCAGAAATAGTCATACACAGATTTGACAACAGAGCTACCTAAAGAAAGGAAATTTTGAGGTTTTTTTAAATCCATTTTATAGATTACATTATTGCTTTGGTCTAGAATTTTGGGCAGGTATATATACTTTATTGGCTGCTTATGATGTGGGGGTTTAATATTTTTGAATCTTTCATTTAATCTAATCATGTAATATTCAATGTACTTTGGTAGTCATTGGTGGAGTTTGTAGGTTTGAATATTTGATATAAAAAAAATTAGCAGTTATATTTTATTTTATTATTAAAATTTTATTTAAAATTTTGTTTTTCATAATTTTAATATATTTTAAAATTATTTAGATTTTATAAAAATAGATAGATAATAAAAAATTTATTTAATAATATGATGATTAACATTGAGCCTAAATTGGTTTATCTAACTTTAAGAATGTAAGAGATTACTTGAAATTCTTTAAAACTATATTTCTGTGATAGAAAAACATTACAATATGTATTGAAAATTCATTATAATTTTACTTGTTTAAAAATTAGAAATATTAATAGTGTAGGAAATATTTTTAAATTGAAATAAAAAATAAAAAAATAAGTTTATTATCATTGAAAGTTTGTTATAATGATGATGATGATGACTAACGTCCACTAAGACCTAATTGGTTTATTTGACCTTAAAAGGGTAAGTAACATTAAGAGAATATTTTCAAGATCACCATACATTTGTTGAGTTAAGAGGTTAGGAAGGTTGTGCTCGAAAAGCATTAAGAGAAGATTTCCAAGATCACCATACTTTTGTTGAGTTAAGAGGTTAGGAAGGTTGGTAGTGTGATCAATATTTTGAAAATAAGATCTAATATGGGTATAGGATGGACAATCTAAGAGAAAGTGCTTTTCATTTTCAACCTTCTTAGTGTCACAAAGGTGACACACTCTTTCATCCCATGGCGCCCAGTTAGAATTTGTTTTTATCTTAGCAATACTTATTTTTTTCCTTACACTTGGCAAAACATATAGATAATTTTGATCTTCTAGATTAGGGTTGATTACATCTTTATAATATCTTCATTTTCTTTTTTCCTCTAACTCTTTATCACACCACATTTTTTCCTTAAATTTTGATATTCGGCAAAATGGTTTCTTCCATGATTCCCCAATAGTTTAGCCAAGACACACGTCTTTATGCCATCCTCTCCTGAATCGATGGTGGTTATGACTTGATTTTGAAGCAATTTTAGGTAGCCTTTTGTATTCCATGTTGTTTAACTTGTTCTTATACATTAGGTATCTATTCATAGCCATGCTCTCAATGGGGGAGAGGCTTGTTTCTACGAGGAGGATGGGATAGGGCTTATTTCCTTTAATTTTGAGATTATAGGTTATAAAATTCTTTTCTATTTGCTCTATCTTTCTCCAGGATTCATCAAAAATACTACAGCCCCAAACTTCACATCCATAAAGAATAACAAGTGTAACAAGAGTTTTTCAATGCTATAATTCCAATTAAAAATATAATTTTTGATTTGTGAAGTTATTCTTTTTAATATAAAAAAGAATTCAAAGTCTTTTATATTTTTATTTTAAATTGATTTTAAAATCTTAACAATTAATTAATATTTATAATTTTATCGATTTAAAATAATTCTTTCTAAATTTTAAACTAAATATATTAATTTTTTTTCCAAATTCTTTTGAAAAATTAACATAATAATTTTTTAAAAATTATTAAAAAATAAAGCAATCACCCTTCCTATGGTAGATAGATTAGTAACTCAAATCCATTTAAATATAAAGAACGCTTGCTTACCATATTAGCAACAACAATACCATCTTAGCAACAACAAAGTCAACTGAAATACAATGGAAAATGCATGCACCTTGTGAAACGCACTTATAAGAAAACATTAATAGATGCATGATGACCTTTATAATCTTATTTAAACTCAACTGTCCATTGAGACACGTACGCTTTGTTTAATTGTACGTGTTCTGACCAAATTTCAAGTTGAAACTTGAAAGATTTATGATATTGTTTGGATGCCAGCCCACTGATTTGTTATTTTTTTTAATGCTAGACCCACATGCTGCATGTGAAAACTGCAAGTCTTCACTTTAAGCTTGGTGGCAAATCTTTTGTCATACCATTCACTCACCACACATCCTTCTTGGAATAAAGTTGTTGCAATTTCATGGAAAAGCTTTTATAGAGGTTTCTTCTCTTTATGGGTTCTTTCCATTTTTTTTTGTTGGAAATATGGTACCATTTAATGTCTTTTAAGATTTTGTGGATTCCTTTCTCAATCATCACAGCTCTTGTTGAAAATCTTTACTTTGAGACTTTTCATCACATACAACATGGTTTTATTGAGGGTTTATTTTCAGATACAATGGTCTACAATCCACCTGTTGCAGCATATTTAGGTTAGATATTGGTGGCCTTCATTGAGAGCAAGTGAAGACATTTGAAATAACTTCAACAACAATCTAAGAACGTCATCATACAGGCAAGTGAAGACACTTAAATAACTTCAACAACAATCTAAGAGCACCATCATATCTACTTGAACTTGCAACTTTTATTTTACAAGTTTATTCTCTTTGTCTTTGTTTAAAGAAGAAGTGAATAAAATGTTTATTCTCTTTATTATTGGAAATATGTCAACTAATTTCCTCATGCGGTCACATGCACATGCACATCAATGCAATCTATTTATGAATTGTCTGTGTAACTATGTGATCTATTCATGATTAGTCTGTGTAACTGAGTGATAGATGTTATATATACGAGCATACCCATAGAGGTAGAGTACAATGCAAGCTAGAGAGCAGCTAGTGTGTGAGGAGAGGATGATTGTATGCCTATGAAGGCTATTGTAGTTCTCCCTTGAATAATACAAGACCGATAATCATTGCCTGTGGTTTTTTTCCGATTTGGGTTTCCACTTAAAGCAATGTGTCAATTGTGTGTTTGTTATTCTTGGTTTGATGTGTGTTTAATCTAGCTCGTTTATGCTCTGATTTTATGCCATATTTTGTTTTTACTGCCCAACAAGTGGTATCAGAGGAGGTTGAGTAGGTGTCGCAGATGTGCCAAAGCGAATTGTGTGCAGGTCTCATATGAACGCAAGAACATGAGATTGAATGAGTATTAGATCATTGACACTCCCTAAACAATGTTAGAGGTGCATCGATGCTCTCATACTTAAAAAAAAATACTGATTTTCAAAAAATTAACACATACGATTTATGCACCACAACACATTTGTTTGTACACTTAAGAAATATTGATTTTCGGAAAATTGACGCTCCCCATCCACACATAAGGAGCGTTGATTTCAAAACTAGCGCTCCCTTTCCACTCATAGAGGAGCGTCTATCTTTAAGAAAACTTTTTGCATGGTTTAAAAGTATTCGAGTGGTATAAACTAAAGTTTTGCAAAGGGTATGAAAGGTTTCTTGTCTTATTAAGGGTGACATGGTCATGACCTTTAATGCTTTTTAATAAAACAAGTGGGTGCGGTGGACTATTTGTTCGACCCATTATTAAAGAGTGAGTGGATGTTTAAAGGTGGATGCCATATAAAGATTTTTTTGGGAGGATATTAAATATTATTTTTAAAGAATTGAACTTTTTTGGATTTGGTAAAAGGTTTCATTAAGGTATGAAAATATTTTTTAAAACCTTTTTACCATTAGTTTTGGGTTCAATCTTGAAATATAAGATTATTCTTTTATAAAGAGACTCGGTTTTATAAGTTACGGTTTTTACAGTTGTTTCTGTTAACGGCGAAAGTGTAGAGTTTTAAGTTTGAGGTGGAGAAATTCAGCGGTAAGAATAGATTTGCGCTATGGAAGCTTAAGATGCGGTATCTTCTTGTGCAAAAAGGATTGCAAAAGGCATTGGCAGGAAAGTCAAAGGAACCGACAAGCATGATACATGAGGACTGGGAGGATCTGGAAGCAAGAGCCCTTAGTACTATTTGTTTATGTTTGACAAATGAGGTGTTGTTTAACATCATTGAAGAGATGACAACAACAGGTTTGTGGACTAAACTGGAGATTTTGTATATGAAAAAGAACTTGTCAGACATAATCTTCTTGAAGAGGCAATTGTACAGCTTGCGAATGAAAGAAGGTACAAAAATTGTTGATCACTTGAATGTCTTCAATACTCTGATTTGTCAATTAACTAATATGGAAGTAGAGTTCGAAGATGAGAACAAGGTGGTTACGCTACTATGTTATTTTCCTGAGTCTTTGGATCATATGGTCACAACTATGTGGTTTAACACAACATATGCCATTGATTATGACACTGTTGTGGGAGCTTTGTTGCCTGAGGAGATAAAGAAAAAAATCCAGTAAATAAACCTCAACAACAGAAGCAATGGTGGTCAAAGGTCGATCTACAAAAGGAGGGCAAGATCGGAAAGGTATAGCCAGGTCTAAGTCAAAAGACAGTAAGGGTAAGGAAAAATGTTGGCTTTTTTGGCAAATCTGGGCATCTCAAGAAGGATTGTTGGAAAAGACAAAAATCATCCAAAGAGGACTCCACAAAAGAAGCAAATCCAACTACAAGTATGAAATCCAGCTACAGGTATGGTTGATCAAGTTTTGTTTTTCTGTTGTGTCTCTCCACCTATGTTCACGTAGAAGGTGCAGGGTGGTGATGGTTGAGTCACCGTGAAAAAAAAAATTGTATTTACATTGGAGTTGTAGAAATTATTGATTGTGTGTAAATGGGCATATGTCTGTAAGACCTGGATAGGCATGCATACCCCTAATTTATCATGTCACCTATAAAAATTCTATAAATAGATTTAGGTATATTGAATATGTGGGAGGGCATCTAAGTTGAGTTAACCTTGACTCGGTGAAAGAGTTAATGAGTTAAATCTATGTTTAGGTCAAAGAAGGTGGTTTTTAGGATCCATGTGTTTTTGGGTATCCCATGGTACTGTGTCCATGGATTGCATGTTATGAAGCCTATAAAAGGCTTGGTGAACTCCAATGTAAATGGGCCTAGAGGTAAGCGGTGAAGGCCTACTTGGTTGGTTTGTCCAAATTTGGTCAAGGTTGTTCGAATGTAAAGTTCGAGGTGGATCAATGTGTCCAGTTTAGAAAGATGGGTTTGTAGAAAGGATGATGTGTTGGTAGGTCAATCAAGTGTTTCAGAATATATGATGAAGGTAAGTTCATATCCATGGAACTTGGAAAGTATTGCAAGGAAGTTGGGATCGAATAGGCATGTTCAGTAATGCCAAGTTGCAGCAATAGTTGTAGACAAAAGAGGTTGTCCTATTTGGTAACTCTGTCACCATCGATTGCAAAAGACAGGAAGATTCAGGAAGAGGTATGAAAAGGTCATCTGGTAATTACTCAAGTGTGAAATTATTCGGTTGTGATGCTAACAATTTTTTTATCGACAGTCTATGATAGGACCCATATGAAACATGTAGATCTTTGATATGGTGATAATGTTAAGGGGTGCAGACTGTGGGATCCTACTACCCATAGAATTATCATGGACAAAGATAGAGTGTTTGATGAATCTCCTTTTATAAAATCAAATATAATAAAATATCAAAGGTTCAAAGCATGGATGGTAGCAGAAAGGTATTTGGAAGGTATTGATTTCCACGAAAGTTTATCACTAGTTGTTAAAAGATTGTTTCTATTCATGTTGTGTTAGCACTAGTTGTGATAGTACAGCTAGATGTTAAAACTATTTTACATGGAGTTTTTTTTTGGATAAGTGGATGTATATGGAACAACCAGAACGGTTAGTTTAGAATCGCAATAGGAGATTTGTTTGCAAACTCAAAAATCATTGTATGGCCCGAAGCATGCTAGGAAAATGGTACAAGATGTTTGATTTCTTCATGGTGAGCCAAATTTTACAGGAAGTGAGTATAGACATTATGTTTATGGTATATTCATTATATTGGTGTTATATGTTATGCTTGTTGCACGCACAAGCATGGTTGAGATCAATAGGTTGGCTCAATTGGTTAGGACGTTTGTTATGAAGGATCTGGGAGCAACAAAATAAATCTTGGGCATGGAAATACATAGAGACAGGAAATATAGTAAGCTTGGTTATCATAACAGAAGTATGTGACGAAGATACTCAAGAAATCCAGTATGAATAGTGTGAACTTGGTAAAATGCCTTTGGATTTCCATTGTAAATTATCTTTAGGTTTATGTCCTAATTGATGAAGAAGAAAAGGGTTATATGTCTCAACTATTATATGCTAGTAGGAAGTTTGATGATTGCGATGGAGAAATTGTCAGCATTTCACATGTAGTTGGTGTTGTTAGTAGACACATGGCGAAACAAGGTGAAGAGAATGGAAATGGGTGCTTCAAACACAAAATCACAAGTATCAACTACAATGGTTGCAGTGATTTAGTATGTGGTTAATGATTCATGATATTTGGACAAGTGCATCAGTTTATTAGACAGGTTACTGATGGAGACAAAATGGTCCATGCTGGAGTGAATCGTGCAGAAGTGTTCACGTAACGATATTGTTAGAGAAGTTGTGGAGGTGTGATAGTGTTTGGCTTCTCTTGCAGAAAAGGTGATGGATGAAGTAATTAAGGGAATGATATATCAGGTAAATTGTTGTTAAGGTGGATATTGTTGGAAACATGCCAACAAATTTCCTCATGTGGTCACATGCAGATGCACATGCACATGCATGTAATCTATTTATGAATTGTTTGTGTAACTATGTGATCTATTCATGATCAGTCTATGTAACTGAGTGATAGATGTTATATATTTGAGCATACCCATAGAGGTAGAGTACAATGCGAGCTAGAGAGAAGCGAGTGTGTGAAGAGAGGATAATTGTATGCCTAAGAAGGCTATTGTAGTTCTCCCTTGAATAATAGAAGATCGATAATCATTGCCCGTGGTTTTTTCCCGATTTGAGTTTCCACATGAATCAGTGTGTCAATTGTGTGTTTGTTGTTCTTGGTTTGATGTGTGTTTAATCTAGCTCATTTATGCTTTGGTTTTATTCTATGTTTTTCTTCCACTGCCCAACATCTGTCTTTATTCAAAGAGGAAATGAATAAACTCCTTGTCTACATGATAACATGAAATTAGTTTGAAGCAAGTATTTTTTCATAGCATGTTCAAAGTACTTTTTAGAAATTAGTTAAATGTTTGGATACCAATTGAATTGTTGTTTTATAGCTTTAAATTTTATGCAGAATTTCTTAAAGTTGTTGTGTTACTCTTTCTTTAAACTTCAATATGTGATTTCTTGTATCTGAGCATCATGTATGCTAGTCTGATTGTAATAATTCTATCCCGGTGTACTGCATACAAGTGTTATGCACAATTGGACATGGCATAATTTGAGCATTAGATGCTTTTAATGTCTTGGTTTTAACTTTGTGAATATTGTATATCACAAGTTATGATTTTCAATATTTGCAAATTCTTAGAGATGTTGAATTCATTTACAAATATAAGCTAGCCTTACAAATAGAATCGTAAACTACAATAGAATTTAAGATTGCAACTATCCAAACAAAAGTAAGATTTAGTGAACAATTAAATATATCCTTGTGCAACTTTGGTTACTGTTAATTTTTTGTTTCTGCACAATTATGAATGATAGGTTTCCTTAAAAAGAATTTGTATATTTTTTACACTAATTTATTTGTTTAATTTTTGTACTATGTGTTGATTATGTTATTTTATTGTCCTCCTTAGATGCATTGTTGTGAAGGATGCAGGGGAATGCTTTAAGAAACAAGAAACATTTACAACAAGAATTTCAGCACTATGTAACAACATCAGTAAGCTACAACAACAGTTTAGCAAACAATAAAGAGTTATTACAACAAAGACTTAGGTAAACTACCATTGCATCATAAACTAAAATTGATACTCTTTTATAACAACAATAAAATAGATCCGTTCTACATATTCTAATCTCCATAATAAGTTACAACAGAACAGGGGAGTTACAACAACAAACTAAAAGTCAGATTACAGCAATGAAATAGCTTCAATGAATCATTCCCTGCAATAGTAAATCAACCTAGTACGTATGTACTAAAACTCGATAGCATGTTACATCAAAACATTGAACAACATAAGAATTTAAATGAAGTTTTCAAATTGATAAAGAAAACAAAGTATGAATGCTACAACAAAAAGAGATTACTATGTTACAGCAAAATCAAATACCATGTATCAACATCAATAAATCTGAATATTTAACATGAGTTTACAAACTCAGATTCAAACATGAACAGAGCATAAAATCCCTTGTTAACACTCTCAAAATTCCTTGTCTATTTCATCTCTTGTTCAAAATCATGATTAGATACATATATATACTGACGCAATTAGTCAATTAACTTTCCCCTTCGTTGTTCCTAAATCGAATTTGGGTTTTTAGAATTTTGATGGTTCATTGCCCCTTTGAAATCCGATCAATCAAAGATGAAACAATGTGGCGGTGATAACCTTTTAGAATTTTAGCGGTTAAGGAGGTCACCTCTTCACAATTTGATCGTCTAAGATAAGTCATATTTTGGGCAGTGGAATGATTAATCTTCCAACACTCTCCCCCTTAATCATTTCACCAAAAAAAAAACTATGCAATAATAGATTGTTGTCAAACCAAAAATGTTATTATAGTTCACAAACCCCAATGTTCTTTATGTGAATTTCAAACTTCTTTTGCTAAGGGATTTGTAAGCATGTCTACAAACTGATTTTCATATTTGCAAAACTCTATAGAAATTTCATCAATGTTTATCATCTCTCAAATAAAATGATATTTTGTATCAATATGCTTAGTATTCTTGTGGAAAAGATTATTATGTGACAGAGCAATCGTTGATTTATTATCACAAAAAATTCGAGTTGGTTCTTGTTTCTCATGCAACAACTCAGTCATAATCCTTCTCATCCAAACAATCTAACATGTTGTTGTTTTCACTGTAACATACTCTGCCTCAGCAAAAGATAAAGTCACAATGGGTTTCTTCTTTGATGCCCTTTCTACTACTCTTGATACAAAGTTGAACACATATCCTGATGTGATCTTCCTATCATCTACACAACCTGGAAAATCACTATCAGTATATCCAATCAACTTAAAATCTGAATATGATGTGTACATGACATCATAATTTGTTGTTTCAACAACATAACTTAGAATCCTCTTTCCATCTTGCCAATGGGTTTTCTTCGAAGACTCCATAAATATAGAAATAAAACTTACCACAAACATAATATCAGGCTTTGTTGTTGTTAAATACATGAGACTTCCAGCCAATATTTTATACAGAGTCAGATCAACACGTGGCCCATCGTCATTATTACTGATTTTTGTGCTAGTTGCAATTAGTGTTACAACTGGTTTACATATTTTCAATATGTCCTTTGCATGCATAGCTTGACAAATTAAAAAAACCTCTTCAGATTGATTTAATTCAATTTCTAGAAAATATTTCATCATTCATAAATAGGACATTTCAAACTCAGTTTTCATGGTTGTCTTAAACCCATCTACTGAAAGATTTCTCGTGAAAATAAAATCATCAACATACAAGCATACAATCAAGAGTTTACCTTCCTGATTTACCTTTGTATACAGAGTTGGATCACTCGGACTTATGTTGAATCCTTCACCATTCAAGTATTCATCAATTTTGGTGTATCATACTCTGGGTGATTGTTTCAATCCATACAACTCTTTCTTTAACCTATAGACCTTATCTTCTTGTCCATCAATCTCGTATCCTGAAGGTTGTTTGACATAAACCTCTTATTCCAAAAAATCATTTAAAAATGCATACTTAACATCCATTTGATACTTACACCATTTATTATGAGCAACAATGGCTAACACCATTATTATTGTATCAAGCCTAGCTATAGGTCAAAAAATTTCATTATAATATTTATTAGGTTGTTGGATGAACCCCTGAGCTACACGCCTTTTCTTGTGCTTCTATACTTCACCTTCAAAATTTAACTTGATCTTGTAAATCCATTTAACACCAATACAATTTTTATTTTCAGGCAAATCTACAAGTTCCCAAGTGTTATTCATTTCTATGGCATCAATTTCCTCATTCATAGCTTCTACCCAAACTTTTTTTTTAATAGACTCATCAAAATTTACATGATTATATAAAATCAATGCAAAATTTGAAACTTGATCTACTTCATCATTTTTCTCATACAATTCTCTTAAAAGTCTAGTCTTATGACCTCTAATTTTGTTTCTTAATGAAGCTAAAGTAGGATTTGATTCATCACTTACCTCTGATCCTGTTTGTTTTCAACCATGACCTGATGGCTCATAGCGCTCATATGTTTGGGGAGTTCTTAGTTGTGATGGGCTGATTCTTGGTGATTTTCATACAAGAGTTCTTATTGCAGGTGTATGTGACTGTAGAATCAATTGTCCACCCTGTACGGCTTTCTCATCTCCATCATCATCTCCTATTTGTGGTGCATGAATAAATAGGAGAATGGCTTAGCTATGGGGTCAACAGGAAGGCTAGTTATCCCCAACTCCTGAACTTCCCCCAATCCCAACATTGGGTTCTCCTCTCTTTTCTTTTCTCAATAAGAACTTTGAGGAATACTTTATCATGTTTTCTTTTTTTAATACACATTTTTTTCTTTCATTTTTTTCAATTCTCTTTCTTTT
Organism: Picea mariana; assembly: GCA_032191745.1. Classification (NCBI taxonomy): domain Eukaryota; kingdom Viridiplantae; phylum Streptophyta; class Pinopsida; order Pinales; family Pinaceae; genus Picea; species Picea mariana. The sequence goes on along the minus strand of JASDQU010249406.1, from coordinate 3,875 downwards.
CATTTTTTAACTTTTCCCATGCTTACATTCAAAGTACAATGTTAATGCAAATGTGGACACTAGTTGGAATGGAATGGCTCCCTTCATGTTATCAACCTTGTCGCCTACCTCATCCTTATCCTCAAACCTTCATGTTTCCCATCCTCATACAACATGATTTGATAGTCAATTGAGTTGTTTTGTGGATCCAATTCAAATCACAATGTGGCATAATATTGAGGCCAACCTCTTAAAGTCACAATGTAACATAACTCTTGACACTAGCAAATTCAGGTCATTTTGCGACGACTATTTTGATGCTCTTGCAACGTTCTGTCGTGGTGTTGGACCCCAACAACTCCCCCTATTTTTTTACAAAATTTAATGGGCCCCTATTAGAACCTTGATGATTATAATGAGCTACAGAATCAACATTTTCAAATAGTTCCATACCTTGGCTTGCTTTGAGACAAACTTAATACATTCACTATAGTATGAGACATTTATTACAAGAGTATATGTCAAAAGTTAGAAACGAACATAAAAATCTCAATTTAAACAAAAAAGTTATTTTTTATCAAATGTTTACATTCGTTTAAATTATTATTATGTGTTCATTCTTTTGCTCATTAGCAAGTTTGACTATTTTGAATAATAGGTTCAATACTTCATCAAATAATATATTCGCTGATTTCTCATTTTCATGAAATCATTTGGTGATATTAATTAATTAAATTCTTTTTTCATTTTGCATCTCATTTCAAAATAATAATATCAAAAGAATTATCTATCATTTGTTTGATTTTGTAAAAACTAAAATTAATATTTTTTCTTCATTAACTTGAAGCTTTTAGATCATATTTGAAAACAAATTATAAATAATGTTTGTTTATAAGTTATAGTTAGTTTAAATTCATTTTTTATTTTTCTAGATTTTGTTTTATTCACAATTTTTAGGTTATTAATTTAGGTTTTTTTTTGTTTCACAAGTTTCTATTATCAAATATTTGATACGGATCTGATCATGGCATGATTTTATTATCCAAATACGTTCAAGATGATTGATCCAAAAATAATTTTGGATTGCTACAAATAATTTTATGAGCAACGACAGATAAAATTTGGAAAGGCGTCAAGATCAGACAGACGACTTTGTAGAACTGATTGTAGCCAAACCGTGAGGAATTTGAAGAAACGGTTGAAAACCCACAACCAAAATGGACCCATTTACCTTCTGGATAGAGATTTTCCCAAACAAATGCACGATTTGAGAGATTTTTGGGTCTCTTTTAGAGGCAAATTTTAGGTGGTGGAAATTAATAGTGACGCCCAGACTGTTCATTCATTTTATAAATATATGAGAAAGATCAGAGCCATGGAGATCCAAGAATTGGAGAAGAGGATTTTTATCCTTTCTCTTTTTTATATTATATCTTTTGCAAACTTTTTTATTTTTCAAATGAAGTAATGGATGGCTGGAATCTTTGAGAGAATGGACGAATATTTTCAAAGAAGAATATGGAATTCCAGGTTGCTTAATGGCTTTTGTCCTGTAAGTAAAATGGTTTTATTTTCATTATAATATATTCATATTCTTTGAATAATTGATTATGCATTGATTTAAATAGCTTTAGTTTTTTTTATCAATACATGGTTAATTATTATCATTTATGTATTAATTTTTTCAATCTTTAAAGTTTATTATCCAAACAATTTCTTCCAGGACTACAGAATGGACAAGTGATTCCAAAACCTTAATAGAATGGCATATATGCATTTTAGCTTTAGCCATTTGTTTATAATGTTGTTATTTATGTTTTTTTTAATCCTGTTACATGTTCAAGTCTGATATCTTTAGATTAAATGATCTGTGATGTGTAGGAGGTTTATATTATAAATACCATCTATCATTTGCTTCATCAAAATAAAAATGTTGTGATTATATCTTCGATTTAAATAATAAGATTTATCTTTGAGTTTTAAATTGAATGATAAAATGCATAGATTTCTTCCAGATTTACCTTGTTGTAATCATGTATAATTATGAGATCACAGGTTTATGTTTGTGTTTCCTTTTCTGCCATTAAAACCTAAGTTGTCAATACATGTTCTGAATTTATTTAGAACATTCATATGGTTCACTGCAGATTTCTCTCTTGGACATGGTAGTTGGATGTTCACAACTCATGCAGATGTTTGGATACACCTCACTAATTCATTGACATGATAGCTTCTTTGTATTTTTTTGTCATTTGCATATCATTGAAACTACAATGTATGGTTCAACTTTGACTATCCAAATGTTCATGTTTCATTAACTTTTTTTTATAATATTCTTTAAATTTATAAAAGAAAAACAATAAATATTTTTATGTGCTTTCTTTATCTTCTTCCTAGAAGCAATCATTTTTCACATCGACTTTCGTAAGTTTTCATTAAAACTTGCATTTTGTAAATCATGTAAATAAACGAGACTTGTATATCTTATGTTTAAATACAACTACTATAGTTACATTTGAACATATGTACATATATATAGTGTGTTTAGTAATTAGTTAGTTATTTCTCTCTTTTATTCATTTCTTTTGAGATTCTTAGATTGGCTAACGGAGCCATTAAACCCGTCAAAACAAGTTACACCAAACGGCTTGGGTTATTTAGACAATCCCGGACTGGACTCATTCTTCCAATTGACTGATGGTCAATTTCACCTGTCAACAAATGGCGCTAGAAGGAGGGTTGACTGACAAGCTGGCCTTGTAGGAGCCTTTATTTTAAATGTATTCAATTTCCCCATGGCTCCCAAAATCACTGTGTTAGAACATGCTTTCAACTTATCATTACCTGATGTTCCCAACAAGACAATCTCTCGCTTGTCCAAACTCACCTTTGATGGTGGAGGCAATACATCTGCTAAAGACCACCTTAACAAGTTTTGGTGCAAATGCATCAAACATGACATCTCAGATTTAAGAGTTTTATGCAGACTGTTCTCTTTTACTTTTAGAGGTCGGATTAAACATTGGTTTGAATCCTTTCCAGCATGTCACCTTTTTTATTGGTTTCAATTTGTAGATGAATTTCTAGATGCTTTTGAAATTTATGATTTCGATCAATTATGTGAAGAATTTCATACTTAACTAATCAACGACGATTCATCTTTACAAGACTTTTTGACAAGAGTCTATCATATCCTCTATAAATTTAATCTCGATGACATGTCATTTGCCTTAAATATCTTCTATGATGCTTATGTCTCTTCCATCCAGTCATATTCAATCACAAATGAAGAACCAATTGCAAACCTTATCACTCAACTGCAAGAATTATTTTCTTCGCAAGATGAGAAGAATCCTTCCGACAATGTTGAACAAGCTAGGGAGGTAGAATCTATTGACCAGGTTCTTATTGACAACCAAATTGGTTTTTCCTCTGAATCATTGTATTTTCAGTCTTCGACCAGTATGGAAGAAGATTCGTTTCTGGCTCAAGGTGAATATCCTCATTCTTGTAACTCAAGATCTAATCAATATTTAAAATCAGTCATTGAAGAACACTTAAGCAACAAAAATCATCTTGAACATTCTAATACTCGTATGAAACTGATTAGAGAAGAAGATACGCAACTAGAAGAAGAAACTTTAAACCTTTGTCCTCAAAATGTACTTTATCCACAGGAAAGACTAGACGTTTGTCACATAAATTTTAATTTATCTATCACACAGAAGGCAAATCCAGATGATCATATTATGTTGAAGAATTCGTCACCAAAACAGAGTAAGAGTTTTAAACAAACTGAAGAGAAATGAATTGAGAATACCATTGTTAATTATCGTAGTTCAAGAGATTATTTTCATGTGCTTATTTCTGATTCCTTTTATTTTTTATATCCTGAT
>JASDQU010249404.1:0-10564 GCA_032191745.1 Picea mariana | reverse complement strand
AGAAATCTAAAGATTTATTTTATGAAATTTAGCACAATGTTGTAATACTTGTTCATATAACCCTGTATGGTCACCCACCTCCCCGTATTTCAGACAAGATTATGGGAAAACTGCGTAAGCTAGTAGATTGGTTTACTGAGGATAACTTCTCCTACGTCAGGGTTTTTGGGTGCTCAGTTCCTCCCCATGCTCTCCCATGATTGTTACATAAATGGCTGGTATGCATAGAAGTGGCCTACTAGAAAGTGACAGGAGGCATCAAAAAGGACATGAAGGCAGCATAGAAAAAGGTATGTCCATCTTTCCCTATTTAGGTTGGCATGTTTTCATTATTGGATTTCGGTCACTCCAAAGTAGAGGCAAAGGATATAGAGGATGTCAAATTGGTCAACATCAAGTTCAAGAGACATGATCCACATAAGAAAGTGGAAAAACACCTAGCCCAGTTCAATATGAAGCGATATATGCATGAAAAATCCCCGTATGACGAAATATTCAGGGGGGTTAGATCTTATTAGCAAGTTCAAGGAAGATTCCAAACCCTACCCCTGGATCAACAAGCTGGTTTTCTCACTTTTCAAAGGCATAGGCGAAACAGTCTRCCAAACATACTACAAGGAGAGTCGATAGCCACTCCCCCTTCATAGGAAGCCATCCCTAAGGGTTCTAAACTAGGTCACTCTGATAAACATAAAGTTGAGGAAACCTCAAAGAGATCAGAGGTGTTAACATAGGAATTAGAAGCATCATTGTCAGGCCAACTAAGCCTCCAGGCACTAGCTCAACTCAAAGATTATCTAAAGTAGGGGCAAGATGTGCCTCCTTCGTCGCCATTTACTCCTTTTGGCACCTAAAATACAACAAAACAACAACAATCCACAGATATTGCTACTCCCATTACATCTTTGACACCTCTACAATCGAACTTTGGAAATCCTAGTTCCAAAATTATTTTTGTAGGTGATCTCACCCCCATTTCGCCCGAAGAGATGCCTTCGAAATGGAAAGCCATCATGAAATAAAACCACACCAGAAAGATGGGGTGATAATTAAAAGGCAGAAGATGGTGTATGACGGGAATGACCGAGATGATCCAAAATTTGCAAAGGAAGTTGCAGGTTCGTTAGGTGTTTTTTCCACTACCAATCAATGGTCTGTGGACAATCTGACCAAACAACTGCGACATAAGTGCCTGTTGGTGGAGCACTTGAAAATTCATATATATACCACTGAACATACTATCAGGAACAAAACGAGTCAAGACTTTGAGAAAATTAGAGCTAATGATTGGCATCAAATTCAACAGCTTCATGCCAACCTTGACGAGCTCCAACAGATTTCACAAACCAACCAAGATCTGGTCACTCGGCATGATGAATTGATAGAACAATTGTAGGCTATATTGGACCTGACTGAAGGTACCTCAATAGACATTTTGGCCTTCCAAACTCAATCGTTGGAAATAAATGAGAAACTGGAAGTTTCCCAACATGACCTTTTTTCTGAAAGTAGATGCCATCCAAAAGTACTACCAAGCGGTGGACCTTTCTCTGAAGGACATCTATGTCAAGGAAAGAGAATCCCAAAGCTAAGTTTCAAGAAACTATCATATTGGTGCAGAAGGATAATGTCCATGATTTTCCTCTGCTCTGTCCTTCTGAACAATTAAGAGGTGATATGGCTCTAAAGGTCCAGGAAACAAATTTGGAAGAAAGCAAAAGATTTTCCAGAGAGGTAAAGGAGGCTTGCCTAGAAGTGTTGTCATCATTAGAAAAAAATCTAATTGATTTTGAGGGAAGTAATGTCTCAGAAGCCATGGGACAAATTGATATAGAAATGAACCGGGAGAATTCCAGAAAGGGAAAAGAAGAAACTCTGGCAACCATTCAGGAAATGAGCCAGATTGATCTTCTTAAAATCAATAAATGGCTAGTGAATCCAAGCTCATAGTTCCAGGCCACAACTCAAGAAGTGGAAAGGATCCAAGAAAAGTTGCCTCGGGTAGAAAGGAAATTACTCACTTTCGAGGTAAATGAAACAATTGATCCCTCAAGGTTTGTGGTGGAATTATTGGATAGATGCAACCAGTGTATTGACCATGGAAAAGCAAGTATAGCTAGGAGAAGATAAGAAAATATAAACATTTCTCTTTCATGATCCATGCCCTTTATCTATTCCTTGATGACCCATGCAGTGTTATTCATTCGATTATCCTTCTCCCTTAATCTCAACTGTGATTCATTACGTTGATAAACATAGATGGAGGGACAGATGACAAAAAAAATAAAACAAACAAGACAGTACATCGAATCATTAAGGTGGCCTACATGACATCTGTATTCAGCCTAAACGACTAAGGAAAAGAGGCATTTTTTCTAGCAGATGAAGAGATAGAGGAGAACGCCAACGGAGATCATAAAATTTTACACATTGTTGTCTTATTCAGATATATGTTATTTTAATTAAATATTGTAAGAAGTCCAACCGTTTTGAGTTGTGACAATTTTTTTATAAGTACATAGATTCAAGATCTATTTAGGGTTGCTTCTTGCCAGATGTAATAGAGAAACTCTCCTTTTTGAATATTAATACAAGTGCAGATAGAGATTCTAACTTTTGTTCAGTTTGAGTTATGTGTTTCCTTCGTATTTTCATTTCTCCAAATTTCTTTATGTAATTCCTTGAAAAGCGATTGATTACAATTTAGTATTACAACTACTGTGATCATATTAAACCAACAATTCAATAAGTAAGCAGGTTTTGCTTTGTGTTTACTGTGAGTAAAACAAGACTTGCAAGTTGTGTGAATTACTGCATTTCATATCATGTTCAAGGGTGCGCTCTCTACTTTTCTTCCACTACAAACAATATGAGACTCATCTGCAGTTGATGCTTAGCTTTTTTTAATAGTTTTATAACTTTTCTTCACACCATTTGATATTATAATTGTGACTCGGAGAACAGAATACAACCTCTGTATTGTCTTATTATTAATTTCATTTGAATATCATTTCTTATATAACTAAAGGTAGGAAAATTGCTCGTTAAAAACAGTTTCTTTAAATATTCTTGATCCCTGATATTACTCTTTGAGCCTTGAGATTAATCTCAGGAACAACAATTCATATGGCACATTTTTGGGGAATTACACATATGAAACATCTTCTTCTTCATAATCTAATACACAATCTGAAATCCTTCATTACACTCAGATTATTGAGACTAATTGTAATATAGTAGAACAAACTAACATTGTTTCTAGTATACAATCTAACATAATTCCCAAAGATAGATTAGAGATGATAATTAACTCTACTAACCCCACTAATCCTAAGAAAATTGAAAAGTCAAAACCAACTATTGAACCCAAAAAGGGAGATTCGGATATGTGGACAATGTTTTTTGATGGATCTAAATCTTTAGAAAGTGTAGGTGTTGGTTGCATACTGAAAGATCCAAAAGGAAAGAAAACATTAATTGCATGCACACTATAATTCCAACGCACCAACAATATTTCCAAATATGAAGCTTTATTACAAGGATTGAAAAAATTAGTAGACTCGAAAGCAAATAAAATTAAGGTATTTGGTGATTCTAAAATTGTCGTAAGGCATGTAAGAAACACCATACATTTTCTTTCAAGTCATCTCAAGCATTATCAATTAGGAATATGGGAACTAATTAAGTCTTTTGATGCATTTAATATTAGTTTTGTTCCTCGCTCATTGAACTATGATGTTGACTTACTAGTGAATGTTGCATCTAGATTAATACCTTTGGATGGATTGATACCTAAAACTTTCTCTATTGAACTTTTGTACAGGCCTTCAATTCCAAACAACATCACTAGTTGGAGAGTCTTTGACAATGATAAACAAATTATTAGCATCTTGCACCTCAAAGACACATTCAAAGACTTTGTTATTGATTAAGTTCAACATGATCAAATGATGAACACCGATGATATTGATCAAGCTCAACCAAGAAATCAATCTGGTTCAGCCAAAAATATCCCCAAGAATGTAGTGAGACAAGAGAAACTTTATGATCTCCAAGATAAGTTCAAGAAAGCAAGAAACTGCAAAACCAACAGCTCATCAATGCAATTTGAAGTGGTAAATCTAGGAACAAGCACTACACCTCAAAATATCAATTTGGGAAAGAACTTCTCTCTTGAATAAAAACAGGCTTACATCAAACTATGCAAGGAATATAAAGACATATTGCATTGACATATGAAGACCTCAAGACACATGACACCAAAATCATATAGCACGTCATTCCAACAAAGCCTCAAACAAAACCCTTTCAAAAAAATCTAAGGAGGATGCACCCCAGTATTGAGCCTTAGGTCAAAGCAGAGCTAAACAAGTTGTTAGCTACCAAGATTATATTCCCAGTTAGACGTACTCAATGGATTTGCAATCTTGTACCAGTAAGGAAAAAGAATGGAGATATAAGGCTATGTGTTGATTTCATGAACTTGAACAAAGCCTCCGAGAAAGAAAACTACCCAGTGCCCCCAATGGACAAAATCTTGCAATGTGTGTCCGGCTTCAAGATGCTCTCAATTTTAGATGGATTTTTAGGTTATAACCAAGTTCTGGTGGCCCATGATGATCAAATGAAAAATACATTTTAGAATAAATGGGGAACTTATGCATATAGGAAGATGCCATTTGGTCTTATCAACATTGGGTAAACTTTCCAAAGAGCAATGGATATCGCTTTCATAGGTTTAATTGGAGAATGTGATGTGGTGTATCTAGATGATGTTACTATATTTTCCAGGAATAAAAAATACCATACACTTATTTGAGAAGAGTATTCAATAGATGCAGGAGGTATGGTATTTCCCTCAATCCCAAAAAATATGTTTTTCATTCGATGAGGGTATAATTTTAGGTTTCATAGTTTCAAATCATGGTATGAAAATCAAATACGAAAGGATTGAAACTATTGCCAAAATTCCCCCTCCCCATAACAAAAAATTTATGCAAACCTTCCTAGGGAGGATATATTTTGTGAGAATATATGTCCCTAGATTTGTGGAGACAGTGAAACCCCTTCAAGACATGATTAAAAAGAATGTAGAATTTAAATGGGGACATAAGGAAAAAGAATCTTTTGATAAATTCAAATCAAAAATAGCACAAGCCCCTACATTATTAACTCCAAATTTTAGTCGAGAGTTCATTCTCTACACCTTTGCTTCATACATTGCATTTGCAATTGTTCTAACTCAGAAGAATCGAGAAGGTGATGAATTCCTCATGGATTTTATGAGTTCAGGTTTACAAGGAGCAGAATTGAATTACCCAGAAGTAGACAAGAAGGCCTATTTTCTATTCAAAGTTGTAAAACCCTTCATGCCTTACGTGATCAAATTGAGGAATAAGGTCATTGTCCCATATCCTGTTGTAAGAAACCTCTTGGTGTAGAAAAATATCAAAGAGAAAAGGGCTAACTGGATAACATCCCTACAAGAATACAACCTGGAGATTAGGCCTACCAAAATTTTCAAGGGTCATGGATTATGTAAAATGGCTATTGAATCATCAAGTGATGAAGTACAGGAAGATGCATTAAATCAAGATCAAGAAATTTTCAAAAGAGAAGTTTGTTACATTCTTATCAACTTGGACCAATGGTATTATGAAATGAAATATTACTTAACCCATGGGTCAGACCCAAATTATCTGGAACCAAAGAAGAAGAGAGATCTTATACTCAAATCAGCTCAATATCATATCATTCAAGGAATATTATGCAGAAAGATTTATGATGGTGTTTGCCTAAGATGTCTTGAGAAGAGAGATCCATAAAAGGTTATGTCTGAACTTCATGATGACCCAGCTGGTGGGAATTTTGGAGGTGACACTATTGCTCACAAGATCCTCAAAGTAGGTTATTATTGGCCTACTCTGTTCAAGTATGCTCACACATATGAAAGGAAAATCCCGAAATGTCAAGATTTAGCTAGAAGAGAAACACAAGTTGTTTTTCCCCTACAACTTGTGATCATAGAACACCCTTTTAAACAATGGGGCCTAGATGTAATTGGGGAGATTAATCCTAACTCTTCTTAGCTACACAAATATATCTTGACAACTACATATTATTTCACTAGATGGACAGAAGCAATACCCCTCAAGATAATCAATGAAAACCAGGTGACATCGTTCCTTGAATCTCATATTGTCACTAGGTTTGGAGTCCCTGAGTATTTAGTTTTTGATAATGCCAAATAATTTTCTTCTTTGAAATTGAATGAATTATCTCTTGAGAGAAACATTAAATTTAAATATTTGAAAAAATACTATCCACGGGGGAATGGGTTGGTTGAATTGACCAATAAAAACCTAATCAAAATCCTCAAGAAAAATGTTAATAAACACCAAAGAAACTGGCACCTGGCTCTCCAAAACGCCCCGTGGGATGACAATGTCACCCCCAAGTCTTCTATCAGTAACTCTCCCTTCTTTCTAGTCTATGGAAAAAAAAACAAATTTTCCTACACACACCTTCTTACCCTCTCTACAACTCACTCAATATTTCCAAGATGAACCATTCCCAGTGATGCAAGAAAGGTTGAATATTATTTTAAAATTGGAAGAAGAAAGGGAAAAATCCAAAATGAACATAATGCATCATCAGGAAGTAATTAAAACATGGTTTGATAAGTCATCTATGGGAAAAAAATATTTCTAGGAGGGAGACCTCATTCTTAAATAGGACAAAGAAAATGAGATGAAAGGAAAACATACAAAATTCCATAAGTTGTGGTTAGTCCCATATCTGATTCATCAAAAAATAGGGCCTGGAACTTTCAAACTCAAAACATTGGAGGGAGATGAGGAGGAGCTCCATTTCAATGGCCTAATTCTCAAAAGGTACTTCTCATGATCACCTTTGGTGATATAGTTTTGTACATATTAGGTTTTCTTAGCTTTCCCTTTTCTTATTATGTGATCTCTATTATAGTCAACATTCTCTTCATTTCATTCTTCCCATACCTTTGGTTGAAATTTCTTTTATCCCTTATAGTCAACATTTTATTCATTTCTTTTATCCTAACTCTTCTCAACTACACAAATATATCTTGACAACTACATATTATTGCATTAGATGGACAGAAGCAATACCCCTCAAGATAATCAATGAAAACCAGGTGACATCGTTCATTGAATCTCATATTGTCACTAGGTTTGGAGTCCCTGAGTCTTTAGCTTTTTATAATGCCAAATAATTTTCTTCTTTGAAATTGAATGAATTTTCTCTTGATAGAAACATTAAATTTAAATATTTGACAAACTACTATCCACAGGGGAATGGGTTGGTTGAATCGACCAATAAAAACCTAATAAAAATCCTCAAGAAAAATGTTATTGACCACCAAAGAAACTGGCATCTGGCTCTCCAAAATGCCCCGTGGGCTGACAGAGTCACCCCCAAGTATTCTATTGGTAAATATCCCTTATTTCTAGTCTATGGACAAGAAATGATTTTTCATGCACACACCTTCTTACCATCTTTGCAACTCGTTCAATCTTTCCAAGATGAAGCATGTCCAGTGATGCAAGAAAGGTTGAATATGATTTTAAAATTGGAAGAAGAAAGGGAAAAATCCAAAATGAACCTAATGCATCATCAAGAAGTAATTAAAACATGGTTTGATAAGTCATCTATGGGAAACAAATATTTCTTGGAGGGAGACCTCATTCTTAAATGGGACAAAGCAAATGAGTTGAAAGGAAAACATACAAAATTCCATAAGTTGTGGTTAGTCCCATATATATTTCATCAAAAAATAGGGCCTGGAACTTTCAAACTCAAAACATTGGAGGGAGATGAGGAGGAGCTCCATGTCAATGGCCTAATTCTCAAAAGGTACTTCTCATGATCACCTTTGGTGATACAGTTCTTTACATAGTAGTTTTTCTTAGCTTTCCCTTTTCTTATTCTGTGATCTTTATTATAGCCAACATTTTCTTCATTTCATTCTTCCCATACCTTTGGTTGAAATTTCTTTTATCCATTTTATTTTGGAATAACTTGTTGTTCACCATCCCAGACCCATTAGTCTCTTTCATAACAAAAACCCAAAGACTGCTTAGTCGAGCGAATTCTTTTCCATGCGAAAATGCCTTTTCATATTGAAGAAATCAAGTTACCTTGTGACCAATAATTATCTTCATGATTGATGGTTGTACAGAAAAGAGGATCATGTTCACCTTTTCCAAGAGAAATCTTCAGACCCATAAATTCAACACCTTTATGTAGTTCATGATAGTTATCCTTAACAATGTGACTACTCTCATACTATGCTTATGTCCAGCTCAAAGTTAAGGAGATGTCTTAGCTTCAGGTGTCTTTTGCATAATTCCAGTGATACTCTCCTAAATGTCACAAAATTTTAAATGCATTTGTGACCCATGTGGATGAACCCATGAGGATAAATAACTGACTCGGACTAACACATCAAATTAACTCTCGTATCACCTTGTTTTGTATTCATCCATGTTGCAAAGAAATACATAAATTACATATCTAAAAGGGTGAATGTTATAAGGAAAACTCATTAGGAAGTTGAAAGCACTATTAATAGTGTGGGAAGTAAAAGTAAACCCATCGAGGATATGGACGTTCGCTGGTAGCAGGGCCATGCTTGTATGATACCAAGGAAACTTTGTCGAGGCTATGGATTCTCGCTCGCAGCGAAGCAACGCCGAGAAAGAGAGGTGAGGAAAACACTTCAGTCTATAAGCAGTCTAAAATTACCCCTTTGTGGTGTCTCTTCACATGTGATCCCTGTGTATGTAAAATTAATAAATCTTCCATCAATTTTCACATTAATTATGCAGAAGATCATTTGTGATAGGTCAATTTTTTTTTTTTTTATCAGGATAGATGATGTGGGGTCCATAATTTGTACACTATTAAAAGATTGTTTAAAAGGCCAAAAGATCACATTCATGTGTCTGAATCAATTTTTTTTGGGATCAGAGATAATTGTTTCTTCCTAGTAAGTCGTAATTTGTTGTCCCCCCACTACTACATATGACCAAATTTGCCATGGTTTTTCGTTTCTATTGCCACACATATCCATCGCACTTTCCATGATGGAGAACATTATTTTTCGTGGAACTTTTTTAGTCGCTATATCCACGCACTAGGTATTCATGGAAACAACGATGAAATCAGGCTACCACGTGTCATCATCCTAAATATTTTATTCTTTTTTTTGTTCACATCGTCGTAATTACAACAAACTATAGTCAGTAGACCAATGAAAGTACGTTGGAAAGATGGATTCCCAAATCAAATATTTAACTTCTTGCCACGAACGTTCGTCGCTATAGGGACAAAAGTTTGTGGAAAAAAAATAGATGTGTACCTTCTTGCGACGAAGATGCGTCTCTATATCAACAGAGGAGCGTGGAAATAGAGATGAAAAAGCGTGGTAGAGTAAAAAACCCACCAATGGCTTGCGACGCATATGCCATACTTGCGACGAACGTATGTCGTTATTGCGATGACTTCTATAGGTTTTAAAAAAAATTTGATAGTTTTCCCCTTCTTTCTAAGAAATCTCCTATCACATCCTTTTGTGTGGATAATGAAACCTCGGTTATGATTTTGAAACACGGTCCTATATGGGCCAAGAAGTGAGAATACGATAATCTAAAGCACTCACTAGTATCTAGCCTTAATGGCTTATGTACATCACCGAACAATCTTCGTAAGTTGATATATACTTCTTGGGCTTATTTTTTGATTCCATTGATTAGGATCCTTATATTCTAAAGGGTTTTCCTTCCTAGGATTTATAATTGAGTTGAATTTTTCACATGTTATACACGATGGCTCTAATTGGTTCATGTATAATGTAGGGCTCTTTATAAAGCTATGTTTTCTTGAATTCAACTTACATTTGGGGTAATTTTCAGAGGTCGTAATTTGGGTAAGATTTCTCAGTGTCATTCTGGAATACAAGGGCATTAAATTTGTTTTGACCATCAATAAGACTTTGGGTACACTATCCAAAATTTGGGAGGGTGACATCCTCAACTTATGCCCAAATCTACATTTACGTAGAATTGTGCAAAGGTATTCATGGCCAAATTGTATTGGAGTACAAGAATTGTAGTTGGACACATTGACTAGACTATGAACATATTGTTTTTTTTTGTAGAGTCTTTTTTGAGCATGACCATGTAGCAACTTCCTCTCTGAAGGCAAAGGATTTTCAGTCTAATAGGCAGAAGAATAACAAATTTTATTGTTGGCAAAGAAATAATCTTGTCTTTCTTGCGGCTTATAATTGCCAAATAAGATTCCAATTCCAAGTTTTAGTCCTTTTCATATTATGCATTGTTGCAATATACCTTGCTTGGATTGATAATATCCTCCCACTTTGTTTATTACCCATACAAATATGTCTATATGATCCCTAAGTAGAATTAAAATTTCCTATAGGACCTTGTTGGCAGCCAACCCAATTTTTTTTATTGCTCTCAAAAAGCTGCCTACACCCTTTGTTGTGTTACGACAAATCATTGTC
>JASDQU010249403.1:0-16326 GCA_032191745.1 Picea mariana | reverse complement strand
GGAAATTCTGCACTGAAGCAAACAGCTAGGGCATGGAAATTGAAGGTTTCTGCAGGCTATGTATAGGGTATAGTGAGGAAGTGTCTGTAAATCAAGAAATTTTGAGAAGAGGGTAAAGGATCTAAGTGAACTTTTAAATCCAGAGAGTCTGAGTGGATCTCCCATAGACTCAGAGACTGTTTTCAAGTAAATAGCATAGGTTAAAAGAAAATGGCCAACAAAAAAACCTAATCAAACTATTTCCCCAGTGGAATCACCAATTTTGTTATTGGATAAATCGGTGAATGCGGACATAAACTAATCTCCCTAGATCCACCTGGATCTAGAAAAAAACAAGACAGGACATGACGCTTTCCCTAAGTTGCTACCATTGAATTTACTACCAAAGAAGCAATAGATGACATACCTTTAGATATCGCTTCCTTATATCTCTGTTGTCCCTGCTTCGCTCCAGTGCTCTTGTGAGATCAAACCTGCAATGACACAAACCAACCAAAGTGAATGCAACAATTGTAGATTCAATGGAGACCTAAACATGTGATTAAGGAGTCATGTAATAAAACATTAATTATTTTATGGGAAAGAAATATGTCATCGTATCATATTAAGTAAAAGTGGAAGATACAACCAAATTACCTTGATGTCGCAAGTTTTCTTTCGGTGGTCCTTTGTTCCAACACACACATACACTTGCTCTGAATTTGTATGAATATGGTCCACAAAAGCTTGATGGACAAATGGAGGCCTCAAGCATCAGTTGTAATAGGATCCTTCACATAGTCTTCAGCTTATTCTTTCAGAAGTTCTTTGCTCAATCTTGCTTGACCTTTTCCATGAGAAACCCATCATTATATAGKAGAAGCTGAAGTGGTTACAAGGATGAGGATGATCCCACCAAATCAGAGAAGTTAGTAAGATCACAACCATACGACCGACACCTAACATTCTAGAAGATTATCCTTTTATATACTTCATGAAACTTCTTYCTTTCCTTAGCTTCAAATGTCGCTGCACCCTGCCTATATAGCAACATGCATAAATCCCTCGAGCCAGGCATAGAGTAGCCTATGGAAATMAAGGATTTCCACCCTGTGTATCACTATCTACTTGCGGTATMATTTTAAAAATATGCCTTGTAAGGGAAGAACTTAGTCATTTTTCTCATGTAAAAGATTGTTTTGTGAGCYTGAACACATGCCTGTAGGGTCATCATCAGAGTTACCAAAATAATATGTAACATCTATTTTGTTAGAGTCTTCCATATGTYTCATGATCTTGTTCAAAGGAAGTATATCAACCCGTGTCGACCATTTCTCAAAACTCTTGACTTTTCATGTCAGCCATACCCTCAGTTTGTCTCAGAATCACATGATGTTGTAGTCCTATTATGCACCTTGGTCCTACTTTCATCATTGGTAGGTAACCTTTAACCTAGCAGTGGACATTTCATCGTTCGTCATTGACTGGATGGTTTCCCTTGTGTTCGACGGAAAGACATCTATTCACACATTGGGATTCATGCAGTGTCTTGGATGCCATTATCCTTATTGGTGGTTTACTCGCCTTTGTCAACAGTTTTCCTCATTGACTTCTATTTAGATGGTCTTTTTCTTGTACTGCTTGCACTTGGCACACGCGAAAGACACACAAGTTCGTTGGTTTGTGAACATGTTCTTCATCTGATTTCATCCAAATCCTGAAGCTCCTTCTTTGTAACTCATGTTGAATGATGAGATATTCCTTAATGCTCTCCTTTCAGTGGGTCTCCTTCCATCAACTTCATCTCATCTATTTTGGAAATGAGACCTAGATTCCTATGAGTACCTTGAGACTTGCAGTCATTAGTGGTAGGTTCTCTCACCATCGACAGTTGGGAATACATCAATGTCTCATGATCGATGGATTCTTCAAGTGTTTGACCCTGACTCATTTATTCACACTTGTAAGAATGTACTCGATACCTTGATACCTACTTTCATCATCAATAGGCTATCCCACATTTGTTAACGGTATACCTCAATGACCAGTAATCAAATGATGTCTCATTTTGTTTGACCTCAACTCCTTTATTCACATGATGTAGACTTGCACCATAGATGATTTTAGGGGCTAAATTTCACAAATGGGCTAATGTTCCATATTTTTTCCCCAAAAAAGATTCGCTAATTTCCATTTTTTTCTAAAAATGATTTGCCCAAATTCCATAGAATAAAATTATTTTACCTTAAAAATCGCCAAAATTTTATAGAAGCTATACAAAATCCTTAGAAATTTGAATACTTTTACAAAACTATCGTCAAACATTTTATATTTTTCATATCAAGGACTAGTAATATTAGCCCATGTTTCCACATTTTAATATAACTTTCCATCCTTAAAATCATCCCTGACTTGCACCTTTGGCAGATTGTGCAAAAGACTTGAAGACATCAATATGTGGCCACAACTTTCCTGAGTTGTTGATTCCTTTTCATTGGAATAGTACCTATATGACTTCAGTGATCATGGGAGATCATATTGTACTCCATTGTATACAGATATCTTCAGATTTATTTTGAGACTAGTTCTACTGGGCCTTGTTTGTGACTATGACAGTCTATGGTATGTAACCGCATTTGTATTTGCCTATTCATGGCCACAGACAGTTGTTTGGTATATTTTCACATGGATCTACAGTGTAATTCAAATTGGTAGCCATGTATGCAAAGTCAGTACAAAATGTAATGATCGACTAGTTCTTCCAGCTGGTTTCCCATCACTCCACTTCTAGGTTTTATAATGTATTTTAGCCATCGCAGATACTCCTTTGACCTCACACATTAGGGGGCATCTGTTATAGCAATATTTTCCTCACCCTATGAAATCTTGCACAAAGGGCCTTTTTCCATTTCCCTATGTATACTTTTCATCCCTTTTTGCAAATCCCAGAGCTTAAAAATACATTTTTTCCACATGTACGGACCTTGCCTACTATATAGCATGCATATATGTATGTTGCACCACTATAGCCTGTGTACATCGAGATTTGTGCTCAAAAATGAAAAATGGTGTTGGTTTTCCATGTCAAGACATGAGATCAATGATCCTTGGCCTTCCATATATTGGAAACATTCTGACTCCGCCCTTCAGTTCCATTTGAAGGCTATAAATGGGCCAATTATTCACTTCATATTGAGTCTGCATCCCTTTGTTCTTTAATTCTGAACATAGTGTTCAGCCCCCAATCTCTTCCCTTATTGATTAAGAACTTCATTGTTTCTCTTTTATGAGCTTGCCTTTGGTGGAGGATTGAAGTGGTGGAGGCCCAGATGGAAGGAACTTAGTTTCTCGGTTCCGAACCATGCCGACATGGAAGTATGCAACCTTTTCACTTCTGTTGCTCATATATTAATAGAAATACTCTTTTCCCGTCCAATTGATATCTTGAAAATATTTGAATTATTATTCCATGGGCGTATTTTTTATGTGTATTAATGTATTATGCTATTGAATGTGCTAACATCATATATTATCACCATATTCTTGCTATGCTTGGTTGTTGAGGACTAGTTGTAGGTATATTTCTTTGGGTCAAGTGCTCAATGGTGAACTTCATCAAACGTCTGGAGGAGGTATGAATTTTATCTTGTCTTGCTAGAATATTTGTTTATATAGCATACTTGAGAATAGAGTTGATTTTTGCAGTTATTTCCGTCTGTTGTGGTTTACCCTATCCATAGAGAGATTTTCCTTGTAACATGGGTATATTCTAGATCCTCCACGCCAGAGTAATTTTGAGCATCCCTCACATTTAGGTTATGGGAAGACTTCTTAAAAGCACCTTTATGGATGCGAGTCATTGTTTCTCCCACTATATTCTCAATTCGAAGAGGAGTCAATGGGTTGGAGGCCTCTTTTCCCTTCTCAACATATTTTGGCATACCGTTTTCACGAGTCCTGGTTGATAAATGAGCATCAACATTCATGATGTAAATGTTTGTGGCTGGGTTGTTAGAATTAGGAGCGGGGGGTCCTTGACTGCCCCTGGGTGTGCTCGTGGATGCAGAAGCCTGAGCCATATTTTACCCTTGTGGAAAATAGTTTTTTAACACAACAGGTTGGTGCTATGCTATTAGCTTCTAAGCTTCCACAAGCCGAGGGCATAGGTGGGTTAAGTGGTGGTCAATGTAAAGATTACAGGGAAAATTCACCTTCCTCTTCTCAGTTTTTCCCTCTCTATCATTGTTAGAAACCTTTTATCCCTTTTACCCTTCTTGTTTTTGTTAGGTGTGTGTTATATTCTTTTCATGTGTGTGTGTGGGTGTGTCAGATTCAACAACTGCATCTGACGATCCCTCTAGTAGTGATGTTTGTGTCGTGTGCACTAGGTGCTTCCTAGGGAGGTCCTAGGGGGGGCTAGGTATGCCCCCCCTGGTTACGATCAACATTTAGGGCAATGCCCCGAATTTTTTTTTGGGGGGTGGTATTTGCTATTTTTAGCTTTTTTCTAAATTAATACCAGATTAATAGATTAGGGTTTTGGTATCTAAGGAATACCTAAAAACATTTTATATATATTGTATGGTGAATGGTGAAATTAAGACAATGAAGAGTTGAAAGGTTTTCTCCCAGATAAGGGTTTCCGGTATAAATCTCTATGTACCATTGATTTATTTTTGTTTTTCTTAAGAATCTATATGCATTGCTTTACTTCACAGGTTTAAAACTTACATGTGGTATCATATCTCATTTTTGGCTTCAGAGGGATGCCTTTTTTGTTGAGGGTTTGGATCTGTCTTGATAGATCAATTTTATCTTGGGTCTATGATAAACCTAGGTTTAGTGGGAGCTTTGTAGTGATGATTCAAGTGTATAAAGAGGAATGGAAAACTCTTCTAGAATCGAGATAGAGAAGTTAAATGGTAAAAAATTTGAGCTATGGAATCTCAAGATGGAGGACCTTCTTGTAGACAAAGAACAATGGATCGATGTGGATCCTAGTACACAACCTAACCATACGCAGCCTACTAGCACACAGTTGGCTGGTAAACAACCTACTAGTACACAAACTACTAGTACACCACCTATTGGTATGTTTGTTGGCACAGGGGAAGACCCAGGGTTCACTCCAAGAGTGCACCAACAAGCCCTAGCTACTGGCCCTTTCGACAAAAACTGTGAAGTAGATGTAGTCTCACCCAAAGAAGCTAAGAGGGGGGTTGTAGGACAGATATGTCTACAACCAGGGGAATATCAAATGGAACTAATACAATAATAATGCAACACTCATATATCTCTCATCATCTAGATCTACTCTACGCAGCTATAAATTTGGTCTAACACAATAATGCAAATCACAATATAACAATGATAGATATCCATGCATCAATCACACATATGACACAAAATATATGTGGTTCACCCTCTCTCTAGGGCTATGCCCATAGAAATATGCTTATGATATATTAAGATAAAGCTTACAGTTCTGATCTATGTTCTTAGTTAGCAGATCCTCTCCCTTCTTCTCTCTATCTTCCACCTTCCTGAGCACCCACCTGCAGGACTTGATCTTCACACCTAGCTGAATATCTTACAATACCCGAAGGCTCTCACTCTCAAAAATCCTCTCTCTCACAGTACAATAATCTCTCAACCAACAAAAATTAGTATCAATACCCAACACTAGTACCAACCCGACCTCTATTTATACATTATAGTCCCTCACCAACAACCTTAGGTCAAAACCTAGGTGTCAAAACCCTAATTACCCAAAACCCTAGGTCAACTTGACCCTCCTTTTCAGGGCTTCGCTAGCCTATCTTTCCTTCCTTCTCGCACGGTTCTCCAAAGCATCCAATGGTGGATTTCTCTGCTTGTTGAGTTGTCCTCACTCCATATTCCTTGTTGATCTTTCATCCCCGATCTCCTCATCCAACAACTTGCTTTTCCATACTTCACTCTAGCTTTTCTACTCTTTTGCTTACTTCGACCCAGTGACAGTCACTGTGTCTCTCGCATAGTTCGCATTTGACCTTTTCTTCCTCGATCTTCACTTCCTTCCATAACCAACAGGCCCCCAACACTCACTTGTGACTCATCCTGAGGCACTTCAAATATGATCCTTCCATTTCACTTCGACTTTGGACTGCGCAATGTAGACTTTGATTTCTGCTTTATGCCTCCTTCCCTTCCTTGTGTAGACTGTCTTTTCTATGTCTGGTACCCAGTTTCAACTGCACCTGGTACCTAGACCCTTTTCTCCTTACTTTTACATAGAGCTGCGAGGCAGCTGGTTGTCATAATACAACTTCAACTGACTACCATTCACTAATCCTTCTTTCCATTCTCCCTTCAACATCTTCATCTTCCTTAAATCTACATAGATCCTGATCTCGCCGGTCTTCTTGTCTTGCACCACCATAGGGATGATCCACTCTGAGTCTTCAACAGGTTCAATAATCCCTGCTTCTAACATTCTGTCGAGCTCAATCTTCACTTTTTCCTTATATTTTGGGTTCAATCTGTAGGGTCTTTGCTTGAATGGCTTCGCATATGGTTTCAAAGGTATTCTCATTTCTCCCATAGTTCCTTTGATACCCTTCATATCAGTGAACTTGGTCGGAAACAAGTCCTGATACTTGTGCAATAATTCTATAATTTTGTCAATGGTAGTAGCACCCTAGTAATCTTCGATATTGGCAAGCTTAGGTGTCTCCTCTATCCCGATATTGAATTTTTTTATCTTGATCGGTTGTCCAATGAATGGAAGCTCGACTCTTGGTCCTTCCACATCCCTGTGGCCTTCTGTCTTAGCAATGTTTACCTTCCTCGGATCATCATATGCGTCGACATTAATGTTGTAACATCCTTGTAATTTCTAGAATGGCGTAGCCCATTCATCCTCTTCTTGCTCCAAGGGGAGGCTAGATGCCTCCTTAAATACTTTCTTCTTCACAATCTGTAGTGCTTGATCTATTGAAGGAAATTCACTTTCAAACAAAAAGGTGGTTACAAAATTCTGAAGCATACCTTCCCAATCTGCAATGATGAGGCACAGCTCCGCTTGAAGGTACCAGTTAATAGGGGTCGTTTCCAGCGTGTTAATGAATTTGGGTACCCATTGTTCTCGAGGAATGTCACTCCAAGATTCTTTGCAGCTTTGCACATGGTCCTTTGGGCAGCTTCGACCTGTGTACCTCACTTCACAACTTCCTACTTGTGATGAGAATTGTGCTATCATCAAAGTTCCACATTGTGTCCAGTCTATAATATTTCTTTTGTGCGTCCCCCGCCATCTTGCTAGTGTATCTTTCAGGGCCTCATCCATAGCCAATAACCTCTGTTTTGATGGTACACTTGTTTCAAAATCTGAGAGGAAGGCTTCTAGAGGGTTCAAACCATCAAAGGTAGGAAAGTTACTTATTGTTGTACCAATCCAGTGAACTTCTCTGGTCAGTCAAGCACATCTCCTTGTGGATACTTCATACATCTGGTTCTGCCAGTTCTCCAACACTTCCTTTGAATCTGATGAACACGCACTGTCACTTCACCAACTTAGATTTCCATCGACAGTAGGGTTGATATAATCTTGTTGTTTGACTGTTAATTTATATATGTTTTCCAACTCATATACGTGGTCTTCTTCTCTGATGGGATCTGTATATCGTGGACCCTCATCTAGATCTAAGGGTGCAATGACCCTAAGGCCAACTCTTTCAAATKTCATGCATMTTTTATTTAAATCAACAATAGTAGAATTKTCGAAGGCCCAATCAATTCCTAGTAGTGCAGRGTAAGGGCAACTATCATCGACAATTTCAATTACCTCAAAATCTGCAAAGGTCCTAACTCCATCGATGTCCACAGGGACATGCTCCAATCATCCAAATGGGATGACAGCTTGTTGATTAGCCATTCTAAGCCTAATAGGGGAATAGATCAACTTCATTTTTCCCATTAGTGCCCAAGTTTGCTTTGTCATGACATTGACCTCCGACCCTAAGTCGAGGACCACATAGTCTATATCATACTCTCCTATTTTAGAATTCAAATGTAATTCTTTGTTTGTTCTTCTCTTCTTACCAATCTAGTGTACTGCCCTGTTCAGTAAGGGGTCTATATTTCCTAGCTCATATTTCCTGATTAGGTTCTGTAACTCTTGCACAACATTCTCATCCCGAATTAACTTAAGACAAGTGTACAAAAATTCAATGAGTTTACTTGCCTCATTTCTTTCTTTCGGTGAAGCCGATTGATCAAATACCTGAGGCATTCCATACTCTTTTATTTCTGGTTGTGTTTTAGATGAGGATCCTTGGTCCCCTTTGAAATCCTGTCTTTCTTCCTCAAAGATTTGAATTTCTTTCTTGGCATCAAAAGCCTGAGTCTTCTCCACAACTTTCCTGATACCTGACTCTTCTGTGATATTTCTTTGGGATGTTCTATCTTCTCCTATAGCAGTGCCTCCTCAAGTAATAACAACGAATCTAGGGTATGTTCCATGCGGTTTGGCATATATCAGTTTCACTTGTGGGTTTCACTGGGGTCCTCGTCTTTCTTGAAGCTAAGCCAAAAACACAGGGAATTCTTCTATGATATGCTCGAAAGAGTTACAATAACTGCAGGTTGTGCAAGGATTCTCACAATCCCTTGCCAAGTTTCCTGGCTGGGCACAGTTATAACAGATTATTTTTCCTCGACCTCAGCCCATACCTCCTCCTCCTCCTCATTCTCAGTATTCATCGCAAGGATTGAAGTTTCCTCTCCCTGAAGAGTTGTACTACGGAGTGTTTCCTTTTTGTTGTACTTCAGCTTGAATCTTGTATATGTCTCTCGACCTCTCATGCATGATATTGTAAGCTCTACAATCTCGATCATCATGCCCCACTAATTTATAGAATCTGCAATACAAGTTTGTGGGTGTATGAACATAGTTCTGCATGTAATATCACTCACTTGGGTGATTCCTGTTTCTACATACATCGCACCAGGGCAGGTTAACTTGCTTCAAGGGGCTCGACGCTCCTGAGGCCAAATACTCATGAAATAAGGGACATCGTTCCTTATCATGACCTTTGGATCTTCATATTACACACCATATATCTTCTCTTTTGTCCTTTCCCTTGTCCTTCTTCATATCCCCAACCTGCAGAGACAAAATAGTCAGTTGGCTCAAGATATGGCTCATGCCTAAGCTAGATTCTCCCATAGGTGTTGATTCAAGTTTCATAGAGATCTCCAAATATTCTTCCTGCGATGCAATATTCTGCTACATCAAAGGGACTCTGATGTGTGGTAACAACTCTGCAATGAACCATTCTTTGTTCTATTCATCGAGGATCTAAAAATTTGATCAGCCTATTAGGGTCTTGAATCTCTGCTCGAACTCCCAAAYAGGTTAYGCTACCTTTCGTTTGATCTATTTTAGCTATGTAATACATTGTGAATCCAACTTAGGTTTCTTAAACTCTGCAATCAACACATTCTTGATCTCATTCAGTGGCTTAGGCTACGCCAATCCTTGGACAAGTTTCATGTACTAGMTCAGTGCACGGTCCCTTAGTGTAGTGATGAACTSGGTTCTCTTGATGGCTTCATCAGTAATACTTTTAATATTCCACATGACCTCACACAGGAACYAGTGTTGATYGGGATCCTCAGATCCATCTCCCCTAAAGATAGGGAGCCTCATCTCATCTGCCATAGAGTTCCCTAGGCTTCATGTCTGAGTATAGGTTGAGCTTCTAATAACAACACTCTGAAGAATCTGGTGGTTCTRGCTATTCTAACTGCTTGGTGCTATTGAAAYAATAGGAGGGTTAATGTTACTTACTTTAGTAATCTGCATAGTTCCTGAGGTTTCTGGTTCACTTTGACGAAGTTCTTCAACTTCCCTTTCTTCTATTTTGGTGGGTTCTGAATGTTCTTCGTCGGTTAGATCTGCCTCTTCTCCACTGTAGAAACCCTCTTCTCTGTATTTTTGCTTAAACAGGTTCTCAAGGTGAACCCCTCTTAATACTCTTCCACTGCGGGTATGTCCAGCTTTTGGGTCGTTGTCACTGTCTGAATTTCTAAACATTATCCTTTTCAGGTCTAGCCAATCTACTGTATCTTCAAGACGTTCTTTTCATGCAACAACATCTTGATTCTTAGCTTCAGAAAGTGCAAAAAGTTTCCTCTGGGTCCTTTGAAAAATTATCTCTTGGCTTGTCTATATGATTCTACCCTATCAATGGAAAATTCAGTGATATACCCTCCAATGGTACTATCAAACCAATGATCTACTGCTCTAGATACAACGTTGTCAACTCTCTTGACCTTCTGGATCAGTGTTGGTGTCCAAACCACAGGAGGTCTAGATCTGATCTCGAATTGGGTATCGGCTAACCTGGCCAACCACTCAAACAAATCCTGGTGGATTCCTCCAAAGAAGATCTCATGAATTTCAGTGAAGATGTATCTTTGTAGCCAATCTTCAGTACTCAGTTTAGGGTTCTTATTCTGGGCTTCAATGAAGTCCCTCTCTTGATCCTATATCCACTTTTGAATCTTTGTCTTCGATGGGAACCACCTTGAAATTCCCTTAAAATGATTTTGGTCTCAGCAACAGAACCATTTGTTGGCACATGGGCAGACCCAGGGTTCACTCCAAGAGCACACCGACAAGCCCTAGCTACTGGCCCTTTCGGCAACACCTAAAAAGAAGATGTAGTCTCACCTGAAGTAGCTAAGAGGGGGGTTGTAGGACAAAGATGTCTACAACTAGAGGAATATCAAGTGGAACTAATACAAAAATAATGCAACACTCATATATCTCTCATCAGCTAGATCTACTCTGCACAGTTATAAATATGGTCTAACACAATAATGCAAATCATAGTATAACAATGACATAGATCCAAGAATCAATCACACATACGACACAAAATATACGTGGTTCACCCTCTCTCTAGGGCTATGTCCACATAACTATGCTTATGATATATTAAGATAAAGATTACAATTCTGATCTGCATTCTTAGTCAATAGATCTTCTCCCTTCTTCTCTCTATCTCCCACCTTTCTGCGAACCTAGCTGTAGGAATTGATCTTTGCACCCAGATGAAGATCTTACAATACCCAAAGGCTCTCACTCTAAACACTCCTCTCTCTCACAGTACAATAATCTCTCAACCAACAACAATTAGTATCAATACCCAACACTAGTACTGACCCAACCTAGGTCCTCTCGACCTCTATTTATACATTATAGTCCCTCACCGACAGCCTTAGGTTGAAACCTAGGTGTCAAAATCCTAATTACCCAAAACCTTAGGTGTCTAAAACCCTAGGTCAACTTGACCCACCTTTTCATGGCTTTGCCAGCCTATTTTTCCTTCCTTCTCTTGCAGTGCTCCAAAGCATCCAATGTTGGCTTTCTCTGCTTGCTGAGTTGTCCTCGGTCCATCTTCCTTGTTGATCTGTCATCCCCGATCTCCTCATCCAATGGATTGATTTTCTGTACTTCACTCTGGATTTTCTTCTCTTTTTCTTACTTTGACCTAGTGACAGTCACTGTGTCTCTTGCGTAGTTCGCGTTTGACCTTTTCTTCCTCGATCTTCACTTCCTTTCATAACCAATGGCCAACAATGTCAAAGGAATATTGGGAGAAGTTGGACATCAGATCAAGGAGTAGTATTCGACTCTGCCTGGTAGATTCAGTGTTGTTGAATGTCTCAGGAGAATCTATAGCCAAGGAACTATGGGACAAATTATGGAATTTGTATCAATCAAAGTCCCTCGTAAAAAAGTTGTTTCTTTGAAATAAGATGTATCATCTTAGGATGGAAGATGGATATTCTATGAAAAAACATCTAAATGCCTTTAATAATCTAGTAAGTCAAATTGTCTCTATTAATATTACGATTACATAAGAAGATAAGTGTATTACTTTGTTATGTTCTTTTCTAGACTCTTGGGAGAATCTGGTTGTAGAAATTGGTAGTACCACTCAATCTACATTGAAGTATGAGGATGTAGTTGCACCCTTGTTATCTGAAGAGATGAGGCAAAAAAACATGGATGGTTATCGAACAGATGCTTTATTTGTAAGAGGTCGTACCCAAGACAGAAATCTTGGTAAGTCTTTGGGGGGGAGACCTAAATCTACAGGTAGATATAAGTCTCTAGGAAAATCTTTGAGGAAATGTTAGAAGTGTGGAGGGAATTATAAGAAAGATTGCAAGTCTAATAAGGTTGATAAACCAAAGGGATATGATAGTACCTCTTCCACAGAGGCAAAAACCTCCACTAAAGAAGGAGGTGATGTTTACTTGTTATCTACAGGTAAACATGCAGACTATGATGTATGGTTGATCGACTTTGGTGCGTCATACCATATGACTCCTCACAGGGAGTGGTTCTTTGAATATGAAAAATATGATGGTGGTGATGTATTCCTAGGAGATGACTCAACAACCAAAATCATGGGACGTGGAAGGGTTAAGTTGCTACTAAGATATGGAAGTATTAGAACTCTCCCTGGGGTTCTCCACATTCAAAAAATAGCCAGGAGTCTAATATATGTAAGCAAGTTGGATGATGCAGGAGTGGATATTGTATTTGGAAAGGGAACTTGTAAGATGGTATGAGGAGCAATGGTGTTGATGAGGGGAGTTCAGTGTGGAACTCTATACAAGTTGTTGGGAAGAAATTATACTAATGGGTGTAATAGTTTTGTTTTCCATGAGAAGACAAATAAAGAAGACAAGACCAATACTGTCCCTGAAAAGAAAACCATGTTGTGGCATCAAAGACTGGGGAATATTGGAGAAAGGGGCCTTCAAACACTACACCATAAAGGTATGGTTGAAGGTATGTCTAAGTGCACTCTGTATTTTGATTTATGTGAGCATTGCATATATGGTAAACATAATAGAGTAAGATTCCCATCTAGTGCTATAAGAGAAAAGGGGATCTTAGAGTTGATACATAGTGATGTGTTTCAACTTGTGTCTGTTTCATCACTAGGTAATTATGTGTATTATGTTTCATTCATAGATGATTTCTCAAGGAACACATGGATTTATTTTCTTAGAAAGAAATCTGAGTTATTTGATAAATTTAAAGATTTTAAGGCTCTGGTAGAAAATCAGTTAGAGAAGAAAATAAAGGTATTGAGAACAGATAATCATGGAAAATTCTGCGGAAATGAATTCAAAGAATTCTGTAAGAAGTGTGGTATAGAAAGGAAGAAGAATACTCCATACACTTCTCAACAGAATGGAGTTGCAGAAAGGATGAACAAGACACTGATGGAAAAATTAAGGAGCATGCTCAGCGGTGCTGAGTTAGGATAGGAATTCTGGGCAGAGGTAATGGGTACAACATGTTACCTGGTCAATTGATCACCCTCATCGACGTTGGATGATAAAACTCCACACGAGGTATGGACTGGCAAGAAACCCTCTCTTGGAAATATTAGAGTGTTTGGTTGTGATGCTTATGTACATGTTCCAAAGGAAAACAGGTGTAAGCTGGATAATACATATGAAAAGTGTATCTTTATTGGTTATAAAGATGGTGTGAAAGGTTATAAGCTTTGGAACCCAGAAACTAAGAAGATTGTTTACAATTGGGATGTTGTTTTTAGAGAGGTAAAAGATGTTTCCAAATAGGAATTTCTACCAAGTAAATAAGAAGACCATGAGAAAATAGATCTTGAGTTGGATGATCAAAAATATGAATCATCTGAAGAAGATGAAGCAGAAGAAGAAGAACCTCATACCCCAGTATTGAGGAGATCAGTGAGAGAAAGAAGGAAACCAGAAAGGTATAGTCCACCTGATTTCCATTCCATTTTTTCTTTATCTATTACTGATGATGATCCCAAAACTGTCAGGGAAGCAGTGAATTCAGAGGATAGTAAACTATGGAAGAAGGCCATGGTTGAAGAAATGGATGCCTTGGATAAGAATGAGGCATGGCATATAGTTGAGTTGCCAGCTGGAAGAAATATTTTTGGTAGCAAATGGTTGTTTAAGAAGAAGTTTAATGCAGAAGTTAAAGTGGAGAAACACAAAGCTCAGTTAGTAGCAAAAGGTTATTCCCAGGTAGAGGGAAATGACTTTGGTGAGATTTTTTATCCTGTTTCCAAGTTAACATCTATTAGATTTATTTTATCTATTGTTGCTTGGCGTAGCACCCCTACCTCAGTAGGTTCTACTTGACCTCCTGGTCTAAGGATCGTTCTTAATCTCCCCTTGATTCGAAATGGCTCTTCGATTCCTAGCTGGAATCTTCACACTTGTAACCACAGGTCCTTCTTAGGAGCTACACCTATGCAAAAAAGCACTAGGCGCGAACTCTTACCCACATGACTAGTCAATGTGATCACAACCTTTTCGCGAAAAGGTATTTCGTGAATCACGATTTTAGGGGTATTGGCGTGATACAAACCCAACACTCCACATACACGAAACCCTGAAACCCAATGTGGGACATCTCCCCAAGACTAGATCTGACAGTCTTGTGCCTTCTCCTTGATCAACAACCACGATCACGTCGCAACTTCACATTTTGCGATATCGGGACTATTTGTGTAACACTAGCCAACTACTCCAACTCCCGACTCTCAAAATGTCGAGATCTGAAATCAAGAGATCAACGACTCTCATTGATCTAGATCCAACGAATACTATTCCTCCTGGGCTTGTGAGCGCTGGAAGGTTATCAGCCTTATCGTTCCCGCTGACCTACTAGATCCAACGGTTCATGGAATTTTAGTAGTCCTCCCTCCGATAAATTCCACCATCCATTCATATTTTCAATGGCTCCAAGTCAAAGGACTTGACATCAATTCTTATGGGGTCAACCTCTGTGAGGTGACTTCAACCTTCTTCTTTTCTTCGAATCCCTCAAAATCTTTATCCTTTATGAGCTTGGATTCTACTTGCAAACTCAATAATTCCAAGGGTTCTTTGTGTGCACTCCTTGTGGCACTCATGATAACCTCTAGTTATCCGACGTCTTCCTCTTCTGTGCACTCCTTGCAACAAAAATAATTCAACCCCTCACTCACGTTGGAAAAGTATAAGACTTCGACCTACCTATTCACATCCTTGCATGACTTTGTGCTATACTCGCACTTCTACTGGTATGAGAACAATGATATCTCTCCTAATCTTTTCGGAGGTAAAACTCAGAACCTGTCAATGTACTCTTTGTGGAATTTCACTGCACTCCTTGTAGGTATTCTCTGGACAAGAAACAATTGAAACTCATTCTCTCCCTTTCAAAGACTTCATACATTCAATCATGAAATCATACATACACACAACATTGAAACAAAATGCATAACAAAGACTAGAGTTAACTGTATACATACCATTCAATAGATGTAAATAGAATTCATCACAACACCATGAAATTTGGAACAAATCTTCCTTATATTAATCCAAGTGCATCTGTACATGGGTTCTATGTCATTAGATATCTACTTATACACTCTTTTTCAATCTTTGTTCTTCTATTATCTTGCTCTACATCTCTCTAATTCTTAAAATGAGAATAATAATACATTACAATACATACGAGGGATCTTTCTAGAGTTTTCCCTCCTACACTCTAAGCTATCTAATTGAAATAAAAGCTACAACTACTTTACATTTAATACAATAAATGCCTCCAATAAACARATGAGAGCTACGCTCAATATCTGCGTTACAAATGAAAACATAAATGYGAATGCATCCTTTCAAGATATTACATTAATTTCTTATCCTTTCAAATTCAAAATGCTTCCAAAATGTGTGTTGGTGCATATCCAGTTGTCCTCTGCTCTTGTGCTTKCTTTGCTGGCTTGCTTACGATGCTCCTGCATCATACTCCTCTGGTTGAAAAATTCATGAACTCTTGTTCATGAGCTCCTACACCATCTGTCCATGTTTATGGATCTCCGCTTCACTTTCCCAACTAGCATCCTCAATCGGGTGTCTGTTCGATTTGATCAAATACTCAAAATACGTCTTTCTCCGGGTATTTTTGCTAATTGTCTGATCAATGACCTTTTCTATCTGCAACCTTTCAGCTACAGTCATCTTTCTGACCCATTGAACTTCCTTCTAGTCTTATTCTCCTATGGCTTCATCTATTTTGTAATTATACATATCTGCTACGTTGAATATGGGTGATATTCCTACCCCATCTGGAAATTCTATTTCATAAGCATTTGCCTCAAATTTTCTCAAAATCTTACACAACCTTATATTTTTCATCTTCAGTTTATTGTACATTCCCCTTGGGAACCTTTCTTTTCTTAGGTGCACTAAGACCAAATCTCCCACTTCAAATTGAAGTTCTCTCCTATG
>JASDQU010249398.1:0-11727 GCA_032191745.1 Picea mariana | reverse complement strand
GGATACCTTGCTGCTCAGAAAACCCACAGATCGGATCGTAGTTCAGCCCACAGAAACAGCAGAGGATGATCTCTGGACTATGTTCTTTGATAGTGCTTGCACTAAGGAGTCAGCTGGAGCAGGAGTGGTATTCATTTCTCCCTCAAAGAAAACTTATCATTTGTCCTTTAAACTTGATTTTAAAGTGACTAATAACATTGTTGAATATGAAGCATTACTTTTGGGGTTGCACGCGGCAAAGGAGAAAGGCATTAAAAAATTGCAGGTGTTTGGAGATGCAGATTTGATTATTCAGCAGGTGAATAAGTCCTTTCAAGCCAAGCATGTCAGGCTGAAGGCATACAGAGATGAAGTGTTGAAGGCAATTCAAAACTTTGCAGATTTTAAAATTACATTTGTACCTAAAGCAATGAATGAATTGGCTGATTCATTGGCTGTGTCTGCTTGTGCATTCATACCTCTTCTACCTCACAAATTATCTTACGAAATTAAAATTAAATATAGACCCTCTCTCCCTGATAATGTAAAGTTTTGGAAGGTTTTTGAGGACGATGTTGAACTCACCAGGTTCCTTGTAGTGATAGATGAGTTTGCAGATCTGCAGATTGATGAAGAGAATGAACATGACCATGAAGTTGAGCAGCCAAAGCTCAAAAGAAAAATTGCAGCTCATGAGATAGTTCAGCTGTCCACCAACAGAATTCCTAAAGGCTTGATCCCGTTGGAAAGGTTGTTCGATAACAACGATGTGGCTGTCAAATTGCAAAGCAGGGAGAAAAAGTCAGATGTTTTCCAGTATAATGTGTCCAGTGAGAAAGATCCCAAACATGTCAACTTGGCCTCACATTTGACTGAAAAACAAAAGGCTGATTATGGAGAGTTCCTGAGGGAATTTGCAGACATCTTTCCCTGGCAGTATGATGATTTGAAGACTTTTGATACAGAGGTGATTCAACATAAAATTCCCTTGAATAAAGACACCAAACCATTCAGGCAGAATCTTAGATCCTTCAACCCTTTGTTGCTGCCCACAATGGAAAGAGAAATTAAGAAATTGTTGGACGCCCACATTATCATTCCTCTCAGGTATTCAGAATGGATTGCTAATCTTGTGCCAGTTAGGAAGAAGAATGGAGAGATCAGACACTGCGTTGACTTCAGAAATTTGAACAAATGCTCTAGAAAAGACAACTACCCTCTGCCTAAAATGGAGCAAATGTTGTAGAAGGTGTCAGGATCGAAGGTAATGTCCTTTATTGATGGGTTTTCCGGATACAATCAGATTTCTATCCATCCGGAAGACAAAGAAAAAAATGCCTTTACCACTCCATGGGGTACGTTTATGTACGAGAAGATGCCCTTTGGATTGATGAATGCAGGGGCGACATTCCAAAGGGCAATGGACATTGCTTTCATTGGGGAGAAAGATAAATTTGTCCTGATTTATCTTGAGGATATCACTGTTTTCTCAAGTAGCCATGAACTTCACTTGCAGCACTCGAGGAAGACATTTCTGAAATGTCGAAGGTATGGCATCTCTCTTAATCCGAAAAAATCAAATTTTTATCTTAAGGAGGGAAAACTACTTGGGCATATTGTTTCAACGGATGGGGTTAAGATTGATCCAAAGAGGGTAGAAGCAATTAAAAATATGTCTCTTCCTAGATCAAAGAAAGACATTCAGTCTTTCCTTGGGACTATTAATTTTGTTAGAAGATTCATAGTGAATTTTGCTGAACTCACAAAGCATATCACTGCTATGTTGAGGATAGAATCTGAGATAAAGTGGACCGAAGCAGCCAGACAATCATTCAATGACATCAAGGAGGCCATCACAACAACTCCTTTATTGATCAGCCCCAATTTTTCCAAGGTATTTTACATCTTTTCATTTGCTTCCAATGATACAATCGCTGCAGTACTTTTGCAAAAGAATGTTGATGACCAAGAGCAGCCGGTTGCTTTCTTTAGTAAGGTCTTGAGGGACGCAGAGGTAAAGTATGAGTTGTTGGAAAAACAAGCCTATCCACTTGTCAAGTCATTGAAGGCTTTTAGGGTCTACATTCTTCAGGCAAAGGTAATAGCTTTCGTTCCCTCCAGTTCAGTTAAAGATGTTCTTTTCCAACCTGACATTGATGGTAAAAGAAGTAAGTTGATAGCCAGGTTGATTGAGTTTGATGTTGAAATTAACCCAGCAAAGCTAGTCAAAGGTCAGGGTCTTGCCAAACTCCTGGCAGAAGAGAATTGCAGGTTGCTTGACATAAATCTGATGAGTATTTATGCATAAAATGTTTCGTCTTCAGAGAACAAAGAAGGTGAGGGAATGCAGGTGTCATCTCATCTAGCTGATTGCAAGTGGTACAGCCATATCATTCAGTTTCTACAGACTTTATCAGTCCCATCAGATTTGACAAAGACTGAAAGAAGGGCTTTGAAGCTCAGAGCTATAAATTTCTGCATCAATGATAATTTGCTATTCTGAAAGAATCCTATTGGTTTGTTGTTGAGATGCGTGAATCAAGAGGAGGCAGCTAAAGTCATGTGCGAACTTCACAATAGTGAATGCGGAGGAAATCACTATTGGAAAACGACAGCACACAAAATCTTAAGATCAGGTTAATATTGGCCATCCTTATTTTCAGATGTGTATGAATTTGTGAAAACATGTGACAAATGTCAGAGATTTGAAGGTAAAAAACAACTGAAGTCCCTTCCTCTCAAACCTATAGTGGTCACAGGGCCTTTCCAGCAGTGGGGCCTGGAATTCATAGGTGAGATCCATCCGCCTTCTAGTGGTCAACATCGGTGGATCCTGGTTGCCACCGATTACTTTACAAAGTGGATTGAGGATATTCCCACCCGGAACACCAATCACAATGTCATCATAAACTTTCTGCAGGAGAACATATTCACCAGATTTGGCTGCCCCAAAAGACTGGTCACTGATAATGCTGCTGCATTCAAAGATAAACACTTGGTGAAGTTGTGTGAAGAGCTGGGAATTTAGCTGGTACATTCCACAGCCTACTATCCGCAAGGGAATGGTTTAGCTGAGTCATCAAACAAGAGTTTAGTCAGAATCATAAAGAAGTTGCTTGAACAAAATGGCAGAGGTTGGGATTCCAAACTGAAGTTTGCCTTGTGGGATGACAAGGTAACATGTAAGAAATCAATTGGTACATCTCCTTTCAAGTTGGTATATGGTACTGAGGCCATATTTCCTGTTCAACTTGCATTACGAGTTGCGAAATTCTTACAAGAAACTGATGCTGAACCAAGTGATTTGACTAGAAGGATTCATGATTTGGTAGAACTGCAACAAGATAGAGAGCAACTCTTAGAAAAAACTGAATTGCATCAAGAGAGGATCAAGCAAACTTTCGACAAGAAAGTCAAATCAGATGTATTCAAAATAGGGGATATGGTCTTAAAGTGGGATGCAACAAGGTCGGAGAAAGGGAAACACGGAAAATTTGAGGCTCTTTGGACAAATCCTTTTGTCATAACAGCGGTGCAGCAGAACAATACCTTTGTTCTCCAAACTCTTTCAGGCGAGCCAGTATCAGGGGGCCCTTTCAATGGGCACTTCCTGAAGATCTATTTCTCATAAGGCTTCCTTTGAAGCCAGGTTATTCTTGTACATATTTTCTTTTTTCAGTCTGTTTTCTTGATTTTTGTCATTCAAATAACTCCATGCCCAATGGTACTAGCAACTAGTTTTCAAATTGCATAAAGGCTACTGAGTCTAGCTAGGTTCTTGGTCACCTCACAGGGAGATGCCCATCCCAGTTGGAGCCAAATGTTAACTCCCAAAATGAAGCCGTCTTCTTGGTTGAATTTTGTAGTGGATAGCATGGCCATCGGTAGTGTTTTCAAGTTATTTTTGAGTTTTATAGCTGAAAAATTTAGGTTTCGGTTTGTCTTAAGGAAATAATTTGACCCATGAAGTCTTCTTTCCAGAATTTTCATTTGTCACTTTCCTCGGCTAACATATGTCCAAAAATTGATTGTGCGCTGTGGAAAGTGTCGACTTTCAGCAGCTAAGGAGCTCTTTTCATCAGTCGATGTGCTTTTGAAAGTGACGAATCTCAAAAGGTCTGACAATCAGTTTGCGGGTGGCGTGTTGTAGAAAGTACATACTTTCCACAGCTAAGAAGCGGTTTCAATTAATATGGCGCGTTGTTGAAAGTGCATACTTTCCATAGCTAAGGAGTGTTTTTAACTAATGGTGCGCTGTTGAAAGTGTATACTTTCCGCAGCTAACAGGGATTTTTACAAGAGTCGCGCGCTGGTGAAAGTGGCAAGCAAGCAATTGATAGAGGCGTTTTTCGCGGGCCGTTGTTGAACAAAGCAGGAATCACGTGCGTGATATCCACGTATGAAAATAATGATGATATGATCACCCCATGCCAGAGTAAATCCAAGGCATGTGCTGATAGAAGTGGGCAATGATAGAAACTCAATCATGCATGTCAGGATATGACTGTAATTCGAATCCGGCCCAGAACTCACGCACAGCACTCATGGCATCCGAGATGGTAGGTTCGTGTTCGGTGATGCAGGTACAGAGGAGGTACTGTCGGCCTGACACGATCAAATCAAACAGTGGTTTCATATCACAAATCCTTTCCGTAACACTATGGAAGTTTTCATTTGTTTCAAAACAGAGCCGAAGCCTGAACTGCTTTCAATAGCGCAGAACCTCGGCTCCTCTGGCAGTTACAGGGGTTACAATTATCAAGTTTTTTGAGCTGCAGAATGGTGTGAAAACACAGTGGCGCTCTACTCAAGAGAGAGCTGGATAACTTGTCTTTTCTACAATCACATCCCGAAGTCCAGAGGCATTTTTCAAATGCAGGGTGTATGGAATTCGTCGAAAGGTTGCAAATTCGGTGCCACCAGGCCATAGCTAAAGCCTTTGCCAAGAATTTCAATGGAAATAAAGCTCGCTTCAGGTCCATGGAAACCAAAGTGGATGAGGCTGTCATCGCTGTAGCTACAGGATTGCCAAGAACTGGTCAGAGCTGGTTTAAAACCACTGCTCCTAAAAATTTGGATTTCAGGGTTTAATTGAAAGAGGGGTACTGACACAAAGCATGGAGAAAAGGTATGCTTGTTTCATATCTAGATGAAGAATGGCAAGAATTATTCAAAGGCATCCAATTGTATATCACCTCAGAGGGAAGATACGATAAATTGATGATGTGCCACTTTAAACTCCTGGATCACTTCACAGGCAAGTCCCCTATTAATTTGCCTTATTTCTTATATCAAAGTCTGACTAAGGTATGCTAGAGAATTAGAGCTCAACCCTTGAGCATGAAAACTACTCTGTGTCACCTTGGCCTCATAAAATTGATTATCCTGGAGGAATTGAAACAACAGGGGAGGAGTTGGGAGCACTTTCTGTTCTGGGAAGGTTTTGAAACCCAGAATCAGACTGCAAATGAACAGATGAAGGGTTCAATAAAACAATCATCTCCTCAAAGCAGCTCAAGAAAAAGGAGGGCCTTGCCAGGACCTTCAGAAGACAGGATATCTGGGATGAAGCCTTACAGGTTGAAGAGAAAGTTGAACTTCGAGCAGACCACAGAGTAGACTACACAGCAGAATACAGGACATCCTACAGAGCAGAGCACAGGGAAGAATATACTTAACTTACCCTATTCAGATTCAGAATCTGAGCAGTAAGACCAATGCCCTGTCATCAAGAGTTATGAGTAGTCAGCTGAGTGTGCACAGAACTATCAAGCTTTCAATCAGACAGAACAAGGAGAATCATCAAAAAATTCTAAATCAGAGAAGTCTCAGAAGATAAAGCATCTCAAGGAGGTAATTGCCCAGCAAGAGGTCTTGGAGCGGGTGATTAAAGAAAGGTATAAGAAGCTATCTGATAGCTTCACCCAGACCAATGCTGCATTTGAAAGATTGGCTAAGGAAAGTGTCAGAGAGAAGAAAAGGAAGAAAAAACTCACTAAAGACTACAACAGCTTGTGGTGGCTTGCCAAACACCTCAAAAGGTAGATCAGGAGGTTGAAACAAAAATTGAGACAAAAACCTCATACATACCTGAAGGTTCTCGCTCAATTCGTCGTCAATATGCAAGGTAAGAAGTCGGATACCCACTGATTTTGGTTTGAAATCAAATTTCGAAGGAGAAAACTTTTTTTGTGCACAATCGGGACTTTAAACAGTGCCAGGCTATTATTTTATTACCTGTTAGCTGTGGAAAGTGACAGATTTCAACATCTAACTCGCGAAAAATCAAAATGGTTGCACTGTTGAAAGCTGGGAAGGTAAATTTTGAAACCAAAGACACGACAGGCCATTTCAAACAGGTTTTGAAGCTGTTCTAGTGTATCAGTGGGCTACCTAAGCGCATGCAAGAAGTTCAACATCAGGGATTCGAGAGATTTTTTGGTTACACATGCAAAACCGTTTCCTAAAGAATCGATCATAAACGTTGGGAAATTAAACAGTCAGTTACAGGTGTCTTGCTATTTTCACCACATTGTAGATACCCAAAGATGAAGGATGTAGATGGCGATTTTGGAGACTGAAGACAGTTCGATTATTTAGTTTAGCTGTTAAAAACATTAATTCCAAGTTGTTTAGATAGAATTGAATTGTTTTTATTTAATACAGATCCATGTTTTTAGGATCTGTATAACTGTTTGTAAGGGGCTATAAATGCCTGTTTTTGATATCAAACAAGGGTTCGATTCTGGATACAGTAATACTCTTTTGTACTCAGACATTTCATTGCTAATACAGATCACAGGTTTCTTTCCATTTTGGTATCAGTTTTTCATATTTCTTCTTCACTGCTATATTGTTGTCAAACCTTGAATAGCTATTATCCTATTGTTTGGTTCATGACATTATAATCAGTTCCTTTAGTTGTTTATTAGACCCTTCTTTGCACTGGTTTATGAACAATCTTTTGTTCATCCATTGAAAGCTATTTTACTGTTTAACCAATCTTGGAGAGCACTGCCTATTTGTTTACCATTTTGATGTCTGAATGTCATAAGTTGAATTGAGTTATCCCATTGATCCACATTTACAAAATACAAAAACATTCATTTCTTAAGTTACCAAGTACCTTTGGTCTGCAACCACAAAGGGTTTCTTGGAGTGATAACAACCTAAACACTAACTGAATTGAAAATCTATCATGATAGAACTCTTCATATGGAATTAACTTGGAGGCAACATTTGCAACTAAGTTTTTACTTGAATTCTGATCTCTAGGAATATATTTAATATTAAAAGTAGTAAAATGAGGTAACAAATCCAAAACAAGATGTTGGTAATTTTTTATATGATTTGAAACATAATGGATAATATTTCACACATGTTTGAAAAAAATCTTGGAATCACCATAAACCTTAATGAATTTAACATTCAAACCAATATTCTTTTTCAAACCTTGGATTAATGCCTCATATTCATCTACATTATTTGTACATTGAAACTCCAGTCTGTAGGATAACATGGTTCGGTTACCATTGGGATCTTGCGTGACACAACTTGCTCCAACACCTTCATTAGATTTTGAACCCTCAAAAAATAATGTCCAAAATTCATTATTTACAACTGACTCTAAATTATCATAAACAAAATCTATACATTTTGAATATTTAGTTTGAGAAAGAATTACAACCTTATAATACAAGGATGAATCTGTGAATGGTGAACTTTATTAAATAAAATTCCCAAAAAATGAATCTACTAAATAATTGCCTAAAATGGAATTTGGAAACATTATTGTATCATTTTCACCATCAATATTGGTCACATTATGTTTCATATGATTCTCATGATCCACTATGATTTTATTAGGTTTACCATTGTATGGTAACCACAAATGTGACTAGTTTGTGGAAAAATAACCATGGAGTTTTCCAAACCAGTCCTTGCTTAGAAGCAATCCATAAGATTTTGGAATGTCAACAACAATTATGTCTATCCTTTGATGAAATTTGGGATTAGAATATAATCGAATAAATACATCCTTAAGTTCGCCTAAAACCTTAACTTTTATTCTACCTAGTTGTACAATTTGTATGACAGACTTTTGTGGTTCAACATTGATTTTCTTACAAATAGAAAATGACATTATATTCAATGAAGCTCTAAAGTCTACCAAACAATTGTGTACGATTTTGTTGAAAATTTCAAAAGTTAAAAGAAAAGTTGGTGTGTGAGAATTAGATTTATCTCCTATTAGTACATCATTAGCATTGACTTGTTTATTTTTATTTGAAGTTGAATTTTGGGAAAAAAAATCTTTATCATTACTTATAACTGCAATAGTTTGTTTTTCAATGTTATTACTGTCTAATGCTTTAAGTAAATTGTTTCTTTGTTGTTTTAACTTCGTCAATTCATAAAAATAAATATTTTCCCTAGTTCTCTTCACGTCTTCAACCAAATCATAATCAAGATGATATGATACCACTAAAGTCCTAGTGATTGGTTTTTCTTGAGGTATGTTGTTTTTTAAAACAAATAGTAGGAGATGGGGATGAGGTAATGGCAGGAGGATCTTTACTTTTGGTTTGAACAACATTTACTTCTTCGTAGGGAATATCTTCCTCATCATCAATAACACCATAAAAAATGTCCCATATTAGGTTTACCTCAGAGGTACCAACATTATATTCATCATGTTCTTTTTCTTCATCATCATCGACAACAAAAATATGATTACCAATAGGTGGAAAATTTATTTTTAGAAAAGGTATATATGGTTTTTT
This sequence comes from Picea mariana, assembly GCA_032191745.1. Lineage (NCBI taxonomy): Eukaryota > Viridiplantae > Streptophyta > Pinopsida > Pinales > Pinaceae > Picea > Picea mariana. The sequence continues at coordinate 2,965 of JASDQU010249398.1, read as the reverse complement.
ATATGTTGATTATTCTGCTACATTTTTATTAATGTCTATGATGTCATTAGTTAGACTTTTAACTAGCTTATGCAATATTTCAAAGACTAGAGACTCCTTATCTTTCTTTTCATCTTCGATTGTAACTCTCTTAATGGGAGGTAAGGCTCTTCTATCTTCGACTAGAGATTTTTTCTCTATGCTCATCATTTCCATTTCCACATCCAAAGTATCTTGCATAGTTTCATCTAACATATTTTTGGCTTCCCTTTTAACAAAAATAACAATTGAGGAAGGGAGCGCAATGGTATAAAATTCAAGAAGAACATTAGTTGGAGGTCGTGAGTCTTCAGGTATTTTATTTAGCAAGGTCATGAATATTTGATTAAAATCTTTAATTTTCTCTTTTGCATTCTTTCTTACTCTAGATAATTAGAGGACTAAAGTGGTTGGGGATTTTCCATCACCAATTTTTTTCATGAATATTTTTTCAAAGTTATCCCAGCTGGTTATTAACCCTATTTTCAAAGATAAATACCAGGTAGTTGCCTTGCCTTCGAAAGTGTAAGGAAATAAGTGATACACTACATATTCATGTTCCAGTTTCATTAGATTAACTGCCAACATGAATTTATTTATATGATATTAAGGATATTCTTTGTTTTTAGGATCAAATTTGGGTAAGAATGTTTTTGGTTTAGGTAATTCATGTTGATCACCAAAAACATTTACTACTCCTAAGGTTAGCCAAGGTCTTCTAGGTTGATTATCTCCAACCATAATTCTTGTTTTAGTATTTCAAGGAGTTTCTAGTGAGACAAGAGATGTTGAACAAGGTGGTAAATGTTGATAAGTTGGGCTGCTCAAAAGAATTAATAATGGGGGTGTGACTAATTCCAACTATTCACTTTCTACATAAATGTCATCTTGCTAGTATTTATTAGCAGGGAGAGGATTATATATTACAGTAAAAGGAGGACTAGGTCGATCTTTGAACTAATATTTTTTACTCTTTGTTGGTATGATTTACTCAATTGGTTATTTTTCGGGCCTTTTACTTTGTGCTCTTGTCAAAATTTCAATATTTTTCAACTGAGGTAGATCATATAATACAAATTCTTCAGTGGTTAGAAAATATGCCAGTTTTTCGTAGAGGATATGACGAATAGATTGAACCACAATATCCCGACACAATGGTTGGGTTTCTTCATCAATATTAGAATCTGTGATTTTCTAGAGTATCTCCTGAGTGATACCAGAATATGAGATTTCTTGTTGAATTGGTTGTGTAAATTCTATAGATCTGGTATGAGAATATTACTCAGGTAATCCAATCTCTAATGCTGGAGGAATTAGATTGAAAGGGGTATTAGAGATTGAATATAAGAGAGGATTTGGGGGTGACAGTGATCATTTTGAATGGGTATTAGTCTTGTGTGGAACTCTACATGCCATTCATTATCAGAGGCCCTCCTTCTAATGCCAAAAATGTTGATTCCTGGAAACGTTCTTGACAATCAACGTGGAGAAATTTCCTGATCAAGGCCCCAATTAGGCCTATACTTGTTTGGGATGGAAATCCTCACTGGTAAGTGGGCGTGGTTTCCACTAAGGGGAATTTGATCCTTGAAAATATAATTTCCATGAAGTTGTACTAAGCTACTATGCAGAAAACAGAAAGATCTAATCTAACTCTATTCTAAAAATACACTATCCTAACTAGAATATAGAAGTTTGTAGTATTCTAGTTAGGAGAAAGAAAAACAACATGTATTGAACATGAGATAAATATAAGTTATCAAGTTATAGAAATAGTTCATACAACCTGATAATAATTAATACAAATACACGTCAACTTTAACTTAGCAAATAGCTATCGAGAAAAATATCAATATGTATACTCACACTCAGTATGGATGATTAACATAAATTAAACATGAGGTAAAGATAAGTTGTTAGACTATGGAAATAGTTCACATAACCAAGCAATGGTTAAAACAAATGCATATCAATAATCAACTTTATAAATAGTTTCCAAGAAATCACAAATATGCATACTCGTATTTACTTTATTATCGTTCACATCAATTTCAATCAAGAATGAAATGACAATAATTTCTCTAATAGTCTAGAAATAGTGAAAAAATAGAGAACATAAACATTCATTCATCGATAAATATGAATTAAAGATAGTAATGGCTTGCAAAATTTGTATTTCAATAACTTGAATAATAGTACCAAAACAATTGAAACACCATATGGATACTTCCACAACATGTCTTCAAATCCATAAAATTGAATTTTACAATAGTGTACTTGGCCAGTCTCTAGAGTTTCCAACCTCCAACTCTTTCTACATAATTACAATAAATAGAAAATAAAAGTTCCTAAAACATAGAACTATTTCTGTTGATTAAGGTTGGTTGTCATTGATGTCAACCCTTGAAGAAAGACCCGTAGCACAAAGGTTTGGGTAATGGACCCAATATTGTTTGATGTAAATATGACTCATTATTGTTTTTTCATTTTCGATAAGAATTAAATATGGATGAACTCCAAAGTGGTCCCCTTATGGTGAAAGCCCTCACGAAAAGACACTTTGTGGAGTAAGAGAACCCATGTTTAATTATGGAATAATGAGATGAAGCAAAGTGAATTTATCAGGGAAAATATCCTAGATGGATAGCTCTTGTCATGTCATTTCTGATGGTAAGTGGAATGTCACATAATTCCTGACGGTTAGAGAGTTATGGCCATGAGAAGTTGGAGACCCCAAGTTTGGGTAATGGACCCAAGTTTGTTTGATGGGTAATGGTATGAGTTATGATATATTTTTAGAGAAAACTATTCTATATGTATAGTACATGTCATGCCATTTCTGGTGGTATGTATAACGTCACATAACTCCTCATGGTTTGAGAGTTATGGCCTTACGAAGTTGGAGGACCCTCATATGTCATCTAGAAGCCCCAAAAGGTCAAAGTAA
>JASDQU010249394.1:3101-16431 GCA_032191745.1 Picea mariana | reverse complement strand
ACGAATTTATCCCTGAACAACTCGTGAAACTCCGATTCTCGATTCTCCGATGAAGAAATTCAACGGTCCAGATCTCATTCTTGCTTTAACAGCTGCGATTAAATCACGAAATCACATATCGCGATTTCGGGGTTCTTGTTGTCAAGTGAATTGGACATTTCAAAGTCCTGATCCCCGATTCTCCAATGAAGCCTCCTGTTGAGCTTCTCCCGGTGGCACCCGATCGCTACCACGCGTCCTTCCAAATAGATGGTCCCGATTATGTCAGGATTTCGAGACATTCAATGTCTCGGTTCTCACGACCTTGAGAACTCTGATCTCCCGATGGTTGATATTCCGATGACAACTCCTCGTGTCGGGACTTCTCTTCTTGCTCCTGAGTTTCCATCAATGACAAGCATTCGCTATCTGTTCGCTGAATTTTCCAACACTTCTCCTGTTGAGTCACGAATTACAAAGTGTGATTATTGCTATACAAAATAAAATCCTTGGGAACCAAATAATGTCTCCACTTCTTCAATGCTTGTATGACCGCATAGAATTTTGTCATATGTGGAGTACTTAATCTTCTCTTCATTCAATTTTTCATTGAAATACGAGATCGACCTATCATCTTGGCTCAAGACCGCTCCAATTGCAAATACACTCATGTCACACCTGACCTGGAATGTCTTGCTAAAATCTGGAAAAGCCAGAATTGGTTGCTCAGTGATCTTCTTCTTCAGTAGATTGAAACTTTTCTCTGCTTCCTCTGTCCAGTGAAAAGAGTTATGTCTTTTCTTCACCGTATCCATCATTGGTGCACTAATTCCAATGAGGTGTCGGATGAATTTCTTGTAGAAGCTAGCGAACCCATGGAAGCTTCGTACTTCAAATACACTCTTCGGCGATGGCCAATTCTTAATCACCTCTATCTTTTCCGGATCCATTTTCAGCTCATTTGCAGAGATAACAAAACCCAAATAAATGAGTTATGTCCTCATAAATTATGATTTCTTCATATTAATCAACAATTTCTCCTGTTGTAATCTCCTCATTACTGCAACTAAATGCTTTAAGTGTTCTTCTTCTATCTTGCTGAAAATTAATATATCATCAAGATATACAATGACAAACTTTCCTATGAAATCCTTCAGGACTTCATTCATCAACCTCATGAAAGTACTAGGCACATTCATTAAGACAAATGGCATGACAAGGCATTCATACAGCCCCTCATTCATCTTGAATGTTGTCTTCCATTCATCACCTTCTCTCTTTCGAATTTGATGATACCCGCTTTTCAAATCAATCTTTGAAAAAAACTTTGCTCCACTCAAGCAATTCATCAAGTTGTCCATCCCTGGTAATGGAAATCTGTATATGATGGTAATCTGTATATGATGGTAATCTTATTGATTTCCCTTGAGTCTGTACACATTCTCCAGCCTCCATCTTTCTTTGGGCTGAGCACTGTTGGAACAACGCATGGACTCAAGCTTTCTCGAATCAATCCTTTGTCCATTAAGTTCTGGACCTACCTCTTAACTTCTTCATTTTCCTGCGACGTCAACTGATATGCTTCTTTGTTTGGAAAACTGGCTCCAGGTATAATATCAATATGATGAATTATACTCCTGATAGGTGGCAATGAACAAGGTATTTCATCCACTACTATATCAGCAAACTCTCCCAGCAACTCCTAGATTTCTTCTGGTAAATCATCTATCCTCGTACTAGTCAAAACAATTCAGGGCTTCCTAACCACAATAAATTGTGTGTCTTCCTTCTTCCTAATCTCATCAAGAAGTTCCTTCCCACTCATGAAAAGTACATGTTTCTCATCTCCGTTTTCACCTCTTTATCCTTAATTGGCAGCAACATGTGAGTCCTACCATTTTTCTCTAGGGTGTACGTGTTCTTTCTCCCATCATGAACTATGTTTATGTCATATTTCCATGGTCTACCCAGCAATAGATGAAAAACATCCATGGGAATGGCATCACATAATATTTCATCTTTATATCCTCCTATTTTAAATTCAACTAAACATTGCTTAGTGACATTTACCTGATGTCCTTTTTGTAGCCACGAAACTCTGTATGGGCTTGGATGTACAATAGTCTCCAGCTCCATCTTTTCTACCATCTCTATAGATACGAGATTGTCTATGCTACCACTGTCCACTATGACCTTGCATACTCTATCCTTAGTTTTGCAAGTAGTCCAAAAATTGTTTTTTCTTTGGGTCGAGTTCTCTGCCTCCTTCTCTGGCTTCAAGATAACTTGCCTCATCATCAAAGATCTTTCGCCCTCAGATTCTTCTGCCTCAACATTTCGTCCTTGAGCTTTGGCAATGTGAGTTTCACCACCATATTTCTTCCTATCTGGACCCTCATAGGATTTATGTCTAATTTTTCAACAAACGAAGCATTTCACTTCACCTCCTCTGCCTCTTCCTCTTCCTTTGGCTCGAGGAAAAGTATTTCTATCAGCATACTGCCTTCCTTGTGAGCTTCCTCCTCTCTCAGGTTGAGTTTGAGGTTTCTTTCCCTCTTCTTTAGGTCTCTGAATCCTGTCTTGGGCAATTGTTTTTCCTCTGGCTTGACTTCTACCTCGACCTCTTTGACCTTGCTTTCGGCTTAGGTTCTCTTCAGCTTTCAGAGCTATCTGATAAGCATCTTCCACATTTCGAATGGTCATCATGCCCATCTCATCTTCAATGTCATATCACAGACCATTCATGTACCTGGCAACTTTTTCATCGTCGCTTTCCCGATGAACTGCTCTGATGTTTATCTTGTAGAATTCTTTAGTGTATTCCTTCATTGACATCAGCTTCTGTCTCAAATTCTGCATTCTCCGAAACAAAGTGATTTGAGAATCCCTGGGTATAAATTTGGCTTTCATCTTTGCAACCATTCTATCCCAGATTTTGATTTTCTTCTTTCCCTTGCAGCGTCTGTCAGCCTACAGTTCATCCCACCATAGTGTTGCATGCCATTTAATTCTAGTAATGGCATGTTTGAATTTCTTATCTTCCTCGACATCCTCATAGTTGAAGTATTTGTCTAGAGCTCTAATCCAGTCTAGAAGTTCTTCAACATCCAAGTTTCCCTCATACATGAGAACCTCCATTTTTTCTCTGGCTCCTATCTTTGCAACAGCCCTGAATAGGCATTCGTCTACAGCATCTTTGACTTCTACTTCTTCTCCTTCATTTCCAACTTCATTTTCACTTTCAGCCTCACTGATATCCCCAGCGTCGACTGTGTGCCTCTTTGATGTCTCCATAGCATCAAGTCTGACACGTAACTCACACATTTCTCTTTCCACTGCTGGATCAGGAATTGGCCTATCTCTCTGTCTCGACGGCATGGATGAATTTTTTTTCTCTTTTCTCTCTGCTACAGAAAGCAAAGAATTTGTTCTGTGCTCTGATACCACTTTGGCTCAGACCCCCAACCCTCAGGACGAGATCCAATCAGGATATTCACTAAAACCATGCCAAGGGTTAATCAAACCCTTTTTTTAAGCCACAAAGGACTTCGGGTTTCAGGAGTTACAGAGTCCTGATGTATTTTCACAGCTCTTGGAAAATGCCGAAATGCCAATTGTTAGTGAAGGTTGAATCCTTCAATGCATCGAACACATGCCAGCTGTTACCCACTAGTTTCGGCTTTCGAGACTTTGAGCGAACAACCAATAGTTGTTCCTCTTGCCTTATGATTCCCCGAACTCTGAAATTACAGAATGCCTAAATGGCTCAACGTCCCATGAAATGCGATATTGATGGCCTTTCGGGATTCTCGTCGAAGCTTGACCCCTCCTTTTACTTTCGCTGCATGTACCCTCTATCTGAGACTTGGGGCCCACCTTTTCGGCGTTCCTCTTTTTGCCATTTCGGGAGTTGTGTTGACCATGCAACTCTACTTCTTGAGTCTCGAAACCCAAAAACCTGATTGGTGCCCAATGGATATTGTCCCTCAACTTTTCAGGAATTTTCCTTTCCCTCTTCGAGATTTTACGAACTGGGAGTTTGAAACTCTCAATTCCAAAACCGAAGCCTCCTCTACTTCCCGAACCCTAGAAAGCCGAAATGATGAAATCCCACACCAAAGGCACGCCGCATTTCGCAAATTTGGGATTTTCAATGCAAAGGGTCCCAGTTCCTTGTCATCAGAAATTTCAGTATGCCGAACCCCAAATTACCGAAATGTCGAAATTCCACACCTGATAATCCCTTTCGTGATTCGAGAATTTAAGTGACCAAGGATTTTATCCTGCACTCCGAACCTGCGAATCCCAAATCCCTGAAATGATCTGATGGCTCAAACAGACCACGATCAATAGTCCACATTGATTCTTGAGGTCAGGGTGGTAGATTCATCCAACTCCTAACCACCTTACAACTCCTCTGGATCCTACGGTCCTCGTGATTTTGTGAGTTCTCCACAGAGAATTCTGACCACCAGATGCACTCCTCAATGACTCCTGTCCAAACGACTCGGTATTCTCCCTCCTGAACTTGACTTCTATGAGATGAATTTGATCTCCATCTCCCTTTGAGCACTTCCAAGGTTAAGTCCCTCCTGAGCTTTCACTTGCAAACTCAAGCTTCCCAAAAGGATCTCTTCTCGCACTCCTTGCGGAAAACATCCAAATAACCTCTGGTTATTTGATTCTCTGAACTTGTGCACTCTTTGCAATAGTGGTCCTTCAACCTTTCTTCTGGATTTATAAAACCCAAGGCTTCAATTGGCCTGCGCACACTTTGCAGGACTCTATGCTTAACCTGGACTTTAGCTGATATGAGAACAACAGTATCTCTCTTGACCTTTCTGAGATAAAACTCAGACCTTCGTCAACACACACCTTGACGACATTCACTGAGCTCCTTGCAGGAATTCTCAGGAAGAGAAACAATTGAAACTTGTTCTTCTCCTCTCTCAGACTTCATTCATTCAACATGAAATCATACACATAACATGGCATTGAAACAAATGCATAACAGAGAAACAAAGCAACTATAAACATACCATTCAACAAATGTAAACAGTAAGCATCATAACACCATGAAAGTTGAGTCAAAGCTTCACATATTAACTTAAGTGCTCGTGTACATGGGTTCTTCTCTACAACTCTACAGCTATGAAATTTTGAATGATCATCCAAAAGTTAAAAATGATACAAGGGTGAGGGTGTCTATATCTATTTTTCCCTCCTATGCTTTTAAATTGTCTAATCTAACATTCATATCTACCTACTTTACATTAACAGACTTAAATACCTATTATATCTAGCAGCTGAGAATAATTCCTCTAGATCTGTTCATATCTCCAAGACATAAATGCAAGTACACTTCTCCTAGCTATTGCATTAATGCTTCAGATTTCAAAATTCAAAATGTTTTCATAAAAACGTGTCCTTTTTTAATCTGCACGTCCAGTTGTCTCCCACTTTTATGTTGCTCACTTGGCTGGCTGTTTACAATGCTCCTACATAAAAAAGCATCATCCTCCCTTTTCTTGATATTTTGATCATCTTTTTGGTAGCTTTTTGGAGGAAACCAGATGATAGGGGGATTATATGTGCACCCAATCCAAGCAGGCCCTTCCTCTTGGAGCAGTCTAGAATACCTTTCTATTCTGAAGGTAGCTGGAAATAAATTCCTGTACCCAAAGGGTTCCCTACTCCTTACTTCACTGGAGAATGCATCCCATCTCATTTTAGAAGCAACAAGATCTTCTTCCTTAAGTTATCTAAAATGAGTGATACCTAAACATATAACCTGTAGATGGATAGGGGCTAAGGAGTCTACGACCCCCCCCTCTTTTCATAAAGGTTTTATGTCATGTAATGGCTGGAAAGGACTTTGGAGGCTCTCCCCTGACCCAAAGATCTAGCCCAGTTTCCCTCTTTAGGAAGGTTTTATGAGCTTTACCCCATCCGACTTGGTTCTAAGTAAATGAAAAAAATGCCTGAAACTGTATGTCACCTATGAATGGGCCAAGGTTATCTTTCCTTTCTTCTTCCAAAATGAAATTATGAAAGTATAACTCACACAAAAAGTATTGTATCTTTTCATCTTGCTCTTTGAAACATGAAATAAACTCATGTACAGTGGAAATGAAATGGGTTTACCTGCTCTGATGGAATTCACTCTCAATAACATATATCGTTCCAACAAGAATAAAGTGTAATTGGTGGCAGGGGCTCTATAATTAATAGAATCAGAGTAGACATCACAAATTTCTTTGATTTGCTCCAAATATTTTTCCAATTGGGTTTGTACCATTTTTACCTTCCCTTGGGCTCTGGTGAGATCAACATAGGTCTCACTCTCTGTTGCTATCATGTCCTTCAGTTGTTTAACAATCTTTTGATGTTCATCCCTAGGGACCATCTCATCTTGTCGTTGAGCCAATGCTCGATGGGCTCGCCCTAGCTCTGCCTTTAGCTTATCAATGGTGACACCCTGTTCTTGAGATTGGGATGCTTGGTATTCTTCCATAGTGCCCATCTCCTCCATATATTGAATTAATTCTTGTTGGGTCTGTATAAGCTCTGCTTCCAATCTATTTACAATAGCACTCTGTTTCTGGGACTGGAGTGCCTGATGCTCTGCCATAGTCAATAATTAATTTATGTTTTGAACCAGGGTTTGTTAATACTGCGTCAATTCTTCCTCCAATCTCCTGATGGTAGCATTTTGCTCAAGGATTTGAGTTGTTTCCTCTAATACTGGGGCATCTGTTTGCATCTCAGTATCAATTGTTTCTGTAGCTATCATCATTTCCTATGTTTCTAAGGGAATTTCTTCCTCATTTTGAGCTACTGCCTCTTCTACTACTATTTCTTCAGGGTCTATCTGTATCCCTACAAAATTTGTAGTGACTGCTTCTTTAGGAAGAGGGTTCCGTCCTTGCATTTTGGCCCTTTTGTTTTTATTTCTTCTATGGGACTTATCTTCTTGTTCTAAATACTTCCTCAATTATTTAATAATTTCCTTGAGTTTACCCACCTTTTTCTTTAATACTTCAACCTTCTTAGCCTTTTTCTTCAACAATTTGTTTTATTTTATTAACTTTCTAATTTTCTTATGGCTCTTGGTTGATTTCTATATATGAGAGGTCTCAAGGTCTTCTTCATTCTAGCCAACAGATGGTTATTCCTCTGTTCCTTCCAAATGTTATGTCTGTCCAAGAGGGCTTCTTATTTCAAAATGAGTTTCTTCCTGTGTTGTGTCCTCTGAGAAAGAAATTTCAATATCAGGAAAATCTTCAACTAGTTTTGAAGAGGAGGCTTGTTCTGGGCATTTTTATGGATTATTTGTGCCTCTGTCAATTGAGGTTCCTAAGATCCCCAAAACTTGATCTATTTCTACCTCATAGCTCTTCAAAAATTGTTCTGTCAGATGCTCTAATGCCAGTTGGGTGTCTTCCTGATCATTCCTTTGTGAGGTCTTTTTTGCTTGCCTAATTTCTTGAACATTCTCCTATGGAGACTATTCTGTAGAATTCTGAAGTTCTTCAGGTTGTTTTGTTGTACCCTTAATTGCTTCAATTTTTTTCTGAATTCATTTGCTTCTCCTCCTTATCTTAATGATAGATTTAGGGGAAGTTGTTGCTCTCTTTCTATTTTTCATTAATGCCTGTGTTTGTGAGGTCTGGGCCTCTATGAATTGGGCAGGTTCTGCCTTAGCTTCAGTTTGAGGAGATGGAATTTCTCTTTGGGTAGTAGTCTACTCTGCCTGTCTATATTCAATTTCCTGTGGTGGGTCTTCATGGTATAATTTAGGTTGCTCCAGTTGTGGAGGTCTATTGGCCTCAATTAAAATATCCCAGTTCAATTGAGTTTGAATCAGTGCTTTATTTGTTATCAGTTTAACTAATTTGTGGTGACTGATAACAGTAACATGATTGTTGGACTTTTGTGTTCTTAAGGAAACCTCATGTAACATGGCATTCAGAAAGAAAGGTAGATTAAGTACTAACCATTTTTTTAAGGCTACCAGCAATTTGAGGTGGTGAGGTCGAATTACGTCGTATCATCCATCACAGGTGATGTACCACTGAATTACCCCTGCCAGTTCCTTCCATGGTTCCCTGAGGGTACTAAGATTAAGTCCCTTTCCCTTCTTATCCAATTCTTCCCCAGGGTTTGTGAAAGTTTCCATAGCTTCCTTCAGTGATGTGTATCTTCCCGTCCATTGAATGCCCGTGTTAGGGAGGCCTGTGACCTCTGCTAAGATTTCTAGGGTGACTGAGATTTATATGCCTCGCACCATAGAGATTTCTGCTTGCATATTCTGAAAGAATTCAAGCATGACATTCGTGCCATATTCTTGCAAATGGTTGAAGTACTCCATCCATCCCATACGTTGTAGGATATTTCTTGCCTGCTCTATAACCTATAGTAAAGTTGGTTCCCTATGCACACTTCTGCCACCCATTTTTGTGAGAAAATGCGAACGACTATCATTCCTGGTAGCATACTTGGTTAGATTCGCTTGGAAAAAATTACCGAAAATAGAAAACATCAAAGAACAAAAAGTTTTTACAAATGTGGGTATTTATTACAATCATTACTATATTATTGAAAAGTGTGTCGAGCATCCACTCCCCTCATTAATGTAGAGGTTGACCTCGACCGTCAGCGTAGGGGAAAGTAATGAGTGTAGGTATTTCTGGTGAGGGATAATGATTGCACTGTCGCCGCCAATGGGGATCAATCATTAATTTTCAAACAACATATTTTAATGGTAATCATTGAACGTTAGTCCTCTTTTGTGGAAAAATTGAATTTAATATACCTATACTCAAAAAACAAATTTAAGGATACATAAGCTGAATAAATTAAATCTGTTCATTTAAAATAATATCCCACATATCATAATGTTGTTACTTTTCCATTTTATTGAATACAACCAAAATTATAGCCTCGTTATTGAGTGAAGGAAATCTAGAGACACCCAGAAACTTGGTGTTTAAGGTAAACTTCCATACCACAGGTAGAGACACTACTGCTAGCATGCATCCATAACCTTGACAGGGTTTCCTTTTAACCCTTAGATGAGCTTGTATCCTTGATAAATATTTGAATCGTCCTTTCCAAAAAGACCATTATCCTGGTTTGGTAGCCATATGGCGATAATGCCACTCACTAGATTGTAACTTAAGTGAACAAGCCGTCTCATGATGAGACCCCTTGTCCTTTGATGAGAAAATGTCAAAGGCCATTGCCCTAGTGTGGTAGCCATAATGGGAATGCCACTTATGTTATTATCCTATGATCGTGGTAGGTTGGCTCGTGATGAGACCCCCTATTCTTTGTGGAAAATTATTTTTATTACTTATCGTTTTGTTTTTTTTTGTTTTTTTTGAGTCATCTTTTCCCGAAAAAAGACCATTATCCTGGTTTCGTATCCAGATGATGATAATTCCACTCACTAGAGTGTATCTTAAGTGAACAATCCATCTCGTGATGAGACCTCTTGTCCTTTGACAAAAGAGAATGTCAAAGGACATTGCCCTAGTGTGGTAGCCATAGTGGGAATGTCACTTAGTTTAGTATCCTATGATCGTGGTAGGTTGGCTCATGATGAGACCCCCCATTCTTTGTGGGGAAAAAAGAATTTTTTTTTTCTTTTTTTCTTTTTTTTTTTAGAGGTGTATGAAGGGAGGCTCATTTACTCCTTAAGAGTAAGGGATGGCAAAAGAAGTGTAAGGATGCCAAGTAAAAGTGTGCCTAAGACTCCTTATTATAATATAAAGGAAAGATATCATTGAAGTGTATTTGTATCTATAAGGGAAAAGAAATGAATTATGGTGGTTACAGGTTATGAACAAGGTTTAAGACATTTCAAAGAAAGTAATCCAAAAAAATAATTTGATAAGGTATGGGAGATAGTCCACAAAATAATGATAGATCGTTAGAAATAATGCTGGTGAAAATTATTTGGTGAAAGTTGTACCCCAAAGGAATGGTTTGGCATTTTATCGGCAATGTAGGGAAGGGATGGCAAAATGAACAGCATGTGTGAAAAAGGAACAACGGGCGCGCAAAATGAACGACAATTGTTCCGTTCAAAGGAACAATGGGCACGCAAAAGGAACGACAAGCGCGCAAAAAGGAACGACAATTGTTTCGTTCAAAGGAACAACAATCTCGCAAAAAGGAACAACAATTGTTAAGTTTTTAACCATTTGAATAGGTAATTTTTAGAAACCTAGAAATGTGTTTTGCTTGAATCCAAGGTTGATTAGTCATCAACTAAATTCATTTATGGGTTGGTTTATTTCAAAATTAAGTAGTGGATGGTTTTTTAATGTTATGAATTTCATTATAGTTGCCCATTTGCTACTGTTGAACATGACACATTCATTTCTCTACAAAAGACAGGGTCTGGGTGATGAGATGAAGAAGGAGTTTGGAACAGAAAAGAGTGCTAATTGAGTTCATTATAGTTATCCTCCCTATTTCTTATTTTCTCAAGTGACTGTCAAAAATAATAAAAAAAAAAACTAGCAACTCAAATAAAATATACAAAAAAAAAATTATATACAGTATGTACAGTGTCAACAGAATTCATCATTTATGGAGTTGGGGTGGTTGGATTACCTTCCCAACCAGCCAAAATTTGAACGGTAGGGTCCTTAATTACTTCTTGGTAGAAATATTCTTTTGAGGGTGGTTGATGATAGAGTCATACCCAGTGTCCATTGACCCGAAATGGAGATCCAGACCCATCGATGGTGCTTAACGTGACTGTGTCATTATCATGGACTTCATTGATTTTGTATGGTCCCAGCCACCGTGTCTGTATTTTTTCTGGAAAATCCTAAAATTTGGAATCATAGAGAAGTGCCCAATCACCTTTTTTAAATGATTTTTTCTTGATAGTCATACCAGGTCGTTCTCTGTTGTTGAATAATGGTTGTGCACTCTAAAGTAGACAAGCGTGCTTCATCACATTTGTTGAGTTGTTGAAGGCATTGTTTATGTGCTTTTGTAAGATCCAGTCCGATTACCTGGGCTATCCTTAGAGTCTTGATCTCAAACTCGATTGGGAAGATGGGTTATTTGCCATAGACTAAGTGATAGGGAGAGTAATCAGTGGTGTTACACCATGTTGTGTGGTAAGCCCATAAAGCATTTGGGAGCTCACTAGCCCAATTATGTATGTTTTTTGAGACATTCTTTGGCAGGATTTCCTCAAAGACTTTATTGGTTCTTTCTACTTGCCCATTTTCTTGTTGGTGGTATGGAGAAGTAATTATGTGTTTAATATGATAATTATCTAGGGTGGTGGTGATTCTATGAGCTATAAATTGTGACCCCCCATCGGTAATTACCTCTCTTGGTATTCCATAGTGTACGAATAATTTGAAAATAAATTTGATGACTACTTCTTCTGTTGCATTTGGTAAGGCTTCTACCTCTACCCATTTAGTCATGTAGTCCATTGCAACTAGAATATAGGCCTTCTGATTTGAATTTGGATTGAAGAGGCCAACGAATTCTAGTGCCCATCTCTCAAATGGTTCTAGAACTACTTGTGCTTTCAACGACATTTCATCAACCTGACTTGGTTTTCCCATCCATTGACAACTATCGCAGGTCTGGACATATTTCCTCGTGTCTCTAAATATTGAGGGCCAATAATAACCCATCTGCAAAATTTTGTGTCCAGTCCTGCAGTCTGCAAAATGCCCACCACAGGGATCATAATGTGCGGCCTTTACTATGTCGTAGATTTTGTCATCTCGTATGCATCTGTGGATCTGGAGATCAGCTCCTGTGTGGAAGAGATATCCGTTGATCCAGGTGAATCGTGCGCTACGTTGGATGATCATTTTTCTTTCCCTTGATGATAGATGTGTGGGTAATATTCCTGCCAGATAAATTTCCACATCAGCGTACCAAGGTGGCTTTGTAGTAACAACAAACAGATGTCGGTCTGGAAATTGATCTTCAACTGTTAAGGAGTCGTCTGTTTTGGGTATGCGGGATAGGAAGTCTACGACACGATTTCCTTCTCGGGTCAATATTTGATGGTGATATCAAATTCATGCAATAGTAATAACCATCGATTGACCTGTCCATTAGTAATCGGTTTATTAGCTAGATATATGATAGTAGAATGATCAGTATATAGAATAATTGGATAGCCCGTTATATAATGAGGAAATTTATTGATGGCATGTATAACAGCTAAAAACTCTTTTTCTGTTACTGTATAATTAAGTTCATTTGGAGTAAGATTCTTTCTAATAAAATAAATGGTGTAGGTTTTATTGTCTTCTTCTTGTCCGAGGACAACACCTATGGCAATATATGATGCATCGGTGGAGATGTGAAATGGTATTTTCCAATTTGGTCCCCTCAACAACGGTGTTGTCGAGATCAGCTTCTTGAGTCCTGCAAATGCTGTTGAGTCTCCATTTTGACACTTATAATGCCCTATATTAACTTCTATCTGAGCCTATTTTACCTATTCTATGTATATCTAATTGACTGTTTCCTCTATAATACACTCAATGACCTTGTTCACGTGCATAAGAGGTAACTTATGATTAAAGCATGATTTGTTTAGTTTTATTGAGTTAATTTGATTAAATGCTTGATTATGTATGATACTAATCACTTTGACTCTTAAGTATCATGATCCGGTACCTAGTCTATTCTGGTACCAAGGCTCCACCTATTTCGGTACCAGCTTATGTTAATCCGGTACTAGAAATAATTCAAAATTTTGTAAAGCTTCTAGAGGAAAATCAGGCACATGGGTTGTGTCCAGAATGATGTTTTCACAAGGACATGTGAGTCATAATTCACCCATATTGCACGTGTGGACCTCCAGCTCAGGGGGAATGATTCTGCCAAAATTAAAAAAAAAACTCAAACTGCCAACTTGCGCCTCAATTTTCGTGTATATGGTATCAGATCTAGAAATTCTAAAACATGGGTTTTGTCCAGAATATGATAAATTGAGTGAAAGGTGGGTTTTTTTTTCAAAATTAGAATTGGTTTGGGAGATATGGGTGGGGGAATAGCTCGAATCTACCCAAATTGTTAAAAAACAGATTTTTGGGATTTATCCTAAAATTGAAAAAAATATTTTCTTAGTTTGGGGATTCGGTTTCATCCATTCCTCCATGGATTTTATGTATAAATAAAACCTCATAGGTCTGAGTAGAGAGGGAATTATCATTATGTAAGAATGGTTCTTCAAGGAGAATTATTATGATGTAGAATGAATTCATGAAAAGACTCTTTTTGTAAACCTACTTGTTGGAGATTAATGCAAGATTCAATTCAGTGATTTTGTCTCTCTTAGAAGTTAACA
>JASDQU010249393.1:2815-14875 GCA_032191745.1 Picea mariana | reverse complement strand
TCCTCTCTATCTCAAAAGAGAAAATATCAATTCAAAAAATTAGCTTAACTTATTGTTTATATTTTGTTATATAATGAATTATAATTATTTAAAATATATATATAATAAAAAAATTCATCATTTTTTGCAATATATATGTAAATTTAGAATATAAACATTTCTAACTTCATTTTTTACTATATATTTCAAGACTAGTTTAAGGATCTATATTTCATATCTATCTATCTAATTTTCTTTGTAACTTCAAACATATTAATCATTTCACTTAACTTCTTGATTATAAAATTATTAACAACCATATGCAAATATCTCCCACTTTTTGTTTTCATGTCTAATTTTATCTATCTCTATTTAATGTCCACCATTATAACCAACTTTTCATATACAACTACTTATCAAATAATAATTTGAATGCAAATATCTCCCACTTTTTGTTTTCATGTCTAATTTTACCTATCTCTATTTAATGTACACCATTATAACCAACTTTTCATTTACAACTACTTATCAAATAATAATTCAAATACAAGTATCTTCCACTTTTTATTTTCATATCTAATTTGACCTATCTATATTTAATATCCACCATTATAACCAACATTTCATTTATAACTACTTATCAAATAATAGTTTAAAAAATCATTTTTGAATATTTTTCATTTTACTTTGTTTCTCACTTTATAAGTTTCAATTTTTGTTTTTGTTTTAATGTCTAATTTTTCCTCTATTTAATGTCCACCATTATAACCAACTTTTCATTTACAACTCCTTATCAAATAATAAATTTTAAAAAATCATAGATTTTAAGTATTTTTCATTTTACTTTGTTTCTCACTTTATACTTTTCAACTCTAATTTTGTTTTGCTATCATACACATTTCGATCATTTAACTTCTTAACGTTACATCTATATATCTTTGACCTTTTGTCTAGACGTCTCAATAATTTCATCTATTAACAATCACATCTAAATTGCATATATTATCTTTGACTTTTTGCGTTAACGTCTAAATGATTTCATCTATTACCAATCACATCTAAATATCTCATATATTTTGTTTAAACGTCTCGGTAATTTCACTTACCTAATGTATGTCCCTCTTCTCACGTTTCAATAATTTACCTATATCTGTTTCACGTCCGCCGCCATCGTAAACCACCCGTCAACTTTGAAAGTAGATTATTACAAGGACTGGAATTTACATTGTTATAACTCCATAGATAATTTGAATGTTTTTTTCTTTTATGTTTTATACAAAGTGATGTAGTCTCAAATATTTTTTAACATATGAATTTATATAAATTTAGAGTCGCACTTTTTGAAACTAACTTCTTTCAATTTAAAGTGTATAATGTAGTCCCTATCAACGAGGTTAGAAAGTAAATTGTGGAAAATGGGGTCGAATTGGAAATGACTGAAGTGTTTGGTGAAAAATGTATATCATGGAAATGTTGTGTGCAACATGTATATCATGGAACATGGGGCGAAAGTAAATAACGGTTGGCATGTAGAGCACCATTTATTTTTTGAAGCTATATAACAAACATTTATTTTTTTAAAGTATATAAGAAAGTACAAATTTGTTGACAGTGGAAGAATAAATTTGGAAATATAAATGCATTTGCCATATGGATTGGTGAAAGATAAAATTAGAAGGAGATAAGTAATATAAAAATTTTAATGCATTAGTGAACAAGGTGTATAAGTAAATGACGCTTGCAATGTAGAGCACCATTTATTTTGAAATATATAAAAAATTAAAAGTTTGTTACATATGAAAAATTAAATGCATTTGTCATACAGACTGTTGAAAGATAAGAATATATGAAAACATAAATGTAAAAGTAGATTAGAAAACATTTTTATTTGAAATATGTTAAAAAATAAAAGTTCGTTACATACTACTGGAAAATTGGAAATATACAAAAAAATTAAAGTCTGTTACATATAAATCGGAATTTCAATGCATTTGTCATGCAGACTGGGATTGGGGATCCCACAAACCATTAGAGAAATATGTACAAGAAATAGGATTGTAGAAAGAAGATAGAGTGCAATACTTGCAAAAAATGTAAATGGAAAGGTATAAGCGTTTGCCTACACATCTGTATTTAAGAAAGTGGAATAATTGTGTTGATAAACAAAGTAGGATGCGATCAATAGACTTATAGTGAGGGAACATATGAGGCCTTTGGCTATATTCTTGCAGCTGTCGTTTCATTGATGTCGCCGACGACTACAGTTTCAATGATGTCGTCGATGGCTGCTGGAATCCTGGCAATTGCCTGTTGCCTTTCGTCGGCAACCTACTTCAATTACGTTTCATGCCATTCTTCATTGTAGCTTCTCATTGGGGCGACGTTGATCTCATTCCAAATTTTTATGTTGAAAAGATCATTTTCTAATTCCTGGAAATCAATAGAAAGATTACAGAGAGCCTGATGAATTTCCTCATTCTATGTTGAATATTTGACTAGCCAGTCGTGGATGTCAGCTTTATCAAATTGAAGGATGTTGTAAAACTTTTCCAGAGACAAGGCCTTAAACATAGCAACCTTTTTATCGAACTCTTGCCTGGTTAAGGGAAATGAGTTTGCGATTAAGTCGGGGTCTTGGAAGTCGTTGGTTTTCCCGGCTAAGTCTATATTTGATAGCCTTGTGAATAATTTATCTTTCTTCGATATGGCTTGTTGACATGACTGAACAATGAGATGCAGGTTCTTCACTTTTTTTTTCCAACATGCACTCAATCGACCGATCCGGTTTTTGGATGGAAGATCTTGTTCTCTTCTTTTTGTTTTTTTCATATTGTTAACAATGGTGCCAAAAGGAATGACCGTTTTTAAAAATAATTTTTCTTTATATTTTAAGTTGACCCGCAAATGTTCGAGAAAACTATGTGCCCTGGTTCCAAGGGAAGTGATGGTTTGTGATCTTTTCCACGCCTGGGTAACCAGTTCCATTATTTTTTTGATATTATTCTTCGCATATCCTTTACAGGATGCAAGCAGGGTGGAGGATGCTTTTACGTTGGCTCCAGGGGTGGCAGGCATGGCTATTGCCAAAGGATCGACAAGATATGGCACAGGAATGAAATTGTCTTCCAATTCCTTGACCCGATCCTTTAGTCTGGCATTCTTGATCTCGATGCCTCCAATGGAATCCTGAAGTGCTTCTCCACTCATGGTGTGAAGTGGATAGATTTGGGACGGCCACATGTTGGCAAGGTGAACCTCTGAACGAGATTTGTCTTTCTTCTTTTGAATATCTTTTTTTTCAATTATCAATTTTTTGGACCGACTATCAAAAACAACGCTCTGGAACACGAAGGATTCATCTTCGTTAAAATTTCCAGTAACGGATATGTCCATTGGACGGATATGGTGGATGGCATCTCCAGGATGATCAAGGAAGCGGATCATGGTATCCAGATCAGTGTCAAGTTCTATGTTCTCACTCTGAATTTCCAGATCTTTTTCCTGCCCCACATTTTTTTTTCTCTTCTTCTCTATTGGAAGCTTGTGAGAACTATCAATTTTAGAGTGAGGAGGGTCGTTATCTCCTCCTCCGTTTGAAGAAATATGAGTTTCTTTGTTACTGTGGTGGACCGTTGGAGCGATGTTGTGGGATGTCGTACTTTTTGGAGTGTTATTTATCGATTGAACACTCTTGTCATCGAGGCATTTCCCCTATTATGTGTACAATTAAGTACAACTTTGCACTGTTTCTACGTCGTCGACATCAAAGGTGGGACTATTTCCGCCACTATCTCTGTTTTTGGGCAGGTGTTTATTTAAAAAAAAATCGTTGAGGCCAAGTGTTTGTAAATTTTGTCAAAAAATATTATAGGGGTCGAAACCTCTTATGATTTCAGCATATCTTAGGTTGGAGATGCTAGAATGTGCAGCGAATTCGTCAATTTTGTTGACGTTTTTCAACACGAACTCCCCTACTTTCCAAGGCAGAGGAATGAACTGTTTTTTTTTCTTCATTTGCAACAGATGGAACCAGTATTTGTATTGTCGTGCTACTTCTGCAACAAACATTATGTCCATAATGTGATATGGAAGGAGAGTAGGTTGTTCCGTGGAGCCAAAAAAAATTATGACAGTGTAATTATCCAAATGTTTGAGTGTCCCCTTCTTGTCCAAAAAACTAGTTGCATGTTCAGATATGCGGGGAGCATCTTCTCCTATCAACAAAACTTTGAAAACAGACACAAAGCCATTAAAAACCTCATAAAAACAATGGGAAGCCTTGTGCTTCCACAAGACCTGGTACCAAAACGTTACTGGGTGAAATTCGCAGTTGACATTCTTGGACAGAGACAATTGTGCAAACTGACAGGAATGTGCAATTGCAAAAACTAAATAGGATGACATATAAAAAAAAAAATCCCTTTTGAAGCTTGACAATTGGGAACAAATTTAATGGGAAATTAACCTACCCCAATAAAAAATGACTTGTTTGTAGACTGTGAAATACAAAATATAAAGGGCCATCTGGGAAATAGTTGTTGTGGACTATGTCCCATTATTCTTGTAAACAACCAGGAAATTTTGTGAAATGGATTTATAAACGAACTAACCTGGAAGCTTATAATATCTCCAGGAACTAGAAGCAGGTTTTCCAAAAAATGGGGCAAGAGGTCCAACCCGTTATTATGCTTTGCTAGGAACTGCTTGCAATCTTCTCCTCTGAACGTCAATGTTGGCTCCGACAATTTTAGCATCTAGCGGAAGACCCGAGGTGACAAAGAAATAGAAGAGCAGTCCTGCAGTCGAATAATTCTTTTTTCTGAAATAAATTTATCGACGCACCAAGAGACTAGGTCCTTACAATAAAAAACCGTAGGGACACAGCCTGCATGAGAAATCTCGGAGGTCCGAATTACTTGGTTCTCTGCGGCAGAGGTTGAGTAATAAAAATATGCCCTAGACCACTGGAAGTTCTGGTCCTCGCGCCTGAGGATGTTCACTATATCTCCACAAAACTATTGTCGAGCTAATGCCATAGGTTTATGAGAACGTTGGTTTTCTCCAGATGATGGTTTAAATGAACAATTAGAGTCGATAATGTAACTCTTCGCTAAATCTTGGTTAAATTCTTATGAATGAGAAATCTCCTCGAGCCTTTCATTGATTAATGATGAACTGTTAATAGTGAAGCTTATTTATTGCATATTTAGAAATGCAAAGGTGGCGGGTACAACGAAGAGCAATTAAGGATTGGAGGTTTCGTGAATGTGAAAAGGCCATGACGTGCGAACAACATTTCATGATTTTTAAATCAACACTTGGAAGGGATAATATAACCCCCCCACAAATCTTGGTTTAATACGCATCAATAGGAGATCTCCTCGAGCCTTTTGCCCATCAGTGACAATCTATACGGTTCGTGCATGATGACCTGTTAGAATTAAATGCAAGTAATTCCATATTTAGAAACAATATATATATATATATATATTCATTTTATTAGACAATTGCAAAGGTGACAGAGATGGCGAAGAGCAAGGAAATAATGGAAAGCTCTGAAAAGTGTTCGGATGGGATTCAAAAAATGGTTATGGGGATACTCGTGAGTGTTGCACGGTCAAATTTTATGTATCGGAATTTTTGAGTGCAAAATATGTAAAACAAAAAAGATGATGATAGGGTAGTTCAATGACGGTTTGTATATTTGTGGAATTCCAGCAAAGTCAGAATTTTTGAGTGAAAAATGTGTAAAACGGAAGAGATGATGATGGGGCAGTTCAACGGCTGGTTTTTATATTTGTGGAATTCTGAAAAAGTGGCTAAGTATGGAATAGGGAAATTGCTAATTGCATGCCTAGAAATAAGATCTTATATATAATTGACAATTGCTAATTGCAAAGGGGCGCGGGCACATGAAACAACGACTAGGAACTGAATATTTCTTCAACCCACCAAACCGACTATCCATCAAAGAAATTTGAAGAAATGGCGAAGTATGGAAAGCGGACAGACGAGATTCAAAATGGGGTGACATTAGTTCCACAAAAGATGCAAGGACCCAATGGTTAAATTGTGTTTCTCAGAAGTTTTTAGTGCAAAATGTATACCACAGAAGAGGGCATGATAGGTGAACCGTAATACAGAAGAGGGTATGATCTAAGTCCGGTTGCAAATTTGTATATTGTGGAAGTGACGGTACTATTCGCAAGCCATGGAACGACATAAGTCCAATCTAGAGCCCGCCTACTGGGAATTCATGGTCAAAGAAGTTTATGGGTATTGAATGGGGAAGTGGTCGGTCGATGTCGCAATAAAAGAGGACGAGTGCAAGTGTGAACCCGCAACACCGTCCACGTGTGCATCCATACATTTTCAAAAAAATGAATAAGTGATGAAAAAGATAAAGTTTAGGGAAAAGAGAAACAGAAAAGAATTGCGAAGTTGGCGGGAATAGAAAACAACGACCAAGAACATGATCTGTGAGTTTACTTGGTTCTTTCTTGTATGCTTCGTCTGTCAATATGTATATCGCCGAAATGCGTGGTATTTTATTAACCAGCCAACCCGCAAGTCTGGCTGTCAATTTGTAACTGTGGGTATTGTTTGCAGGACATAGAACTATAGAGGAAATTATTTTCCCTTTAATATAGCTTCTGTGGGGCAAATGTGGTATGGTTCATTTTAGCACTTTTCGATCCGTAAACAAAGGCAATCTTGATCCCACCAGCCCTAGAGCCCATCTATCAATTTGTATATCGCGGAACTCCGAATGTTGTTTGGATTTCATGAAAAAGTAGATGTGCAATGTTGACCCTGTCAACGCGCAAGTCCGCATGTCAATTTGTATATCGCGGAACTCTGGGTGCTAGTTGTAGGACATAGAACAATAGAGAGTCAATCAAAAGAAAGGGGTAGCGCTCGTTGGAAATGGGTGAATCCTCCAAGCCGTGCGACAAGGCATTTTCAGAAAAAAATGATTAAGTAACCAGGAAGAGAAACTACAGGGAATAAAAGAGAGGGAAAATAGAAAGGCAGAAGGCAGTTTTTGTAAGTGCGAATTGGTTTCAAAGAAGCCCCATTGTTGCAAAACCATCATTTTCTTCTAATTCTCAGCAAATGCATTGTTGAAGATTAGATTTTATTGCAACCTGTGTATGTACTTATGTTCTTAATATATTCTTCCATGACTCTAACATATTAACTTAACTACTAAACTTCATTTTCTACTAATTGCCAGCTAATGCTTTGTTGAAGATTAGATTTTATTGAAACATGTGGGTGTAACTGTGTTCTTGATACATTCTTCCATGACTGCGACATATTAAATCAAGTATTAAACTTCTTCCATTATGGTTTTTTATCATTAAAACTTAATAATTTCATGTCTACAAACAAGAATAACGATTTTGTTGCAAGAATGTACATTGGTATTGATATGTTCTATCTGCATTACGAATAGAATT
The DNA here is from genome assembly GCA_032191745.1 of Picea mariana. NCBI lineage: Eukaryota > Viridiplantae > Streptophyta > Pinopsida > Pinales > Pinaceae > Picea > Picea mariana. The sequence continues at coordinate 7,433 of JASDQU010249393.1, read as the reverse complement.
GAGCGTTGGTTTGAAACTGTGTAATCCATTTTTTGTTTTCATAAAAGGCTAGTGGATTGACAAAGTACATTGTCATATAATTGTTATATGTTCCATCTTAGAAAAAATAACCTAAGTAAACACAATATCCAAGAAGAACGAGAGCATCGAACCATGCCAATGAGAACATGCATTAAATCCAAAAAAGAAGCAGCAACGAAGAGTCCAAGGCAATTATTTTTTAATAGCAAATACATTTAAGAAAATAAGAAAAACACCAAGTATTGTACATCTATCCTTAAAAATTGGACCCAGTTCTTTGGGCCAAAACATTGAATGTATCTGCGACAAACACAGGCATGAGATCCGCAGTATGCAATGTCCTCGCAATTTTCTACTTGATGAATCATCCTGTGCTGAAATTAATAGTTTTTAGAAGCTTCCCGTGAGGAAGAAGACAAAAAGCATTGCAGGACAAATGGAATAGCCCTTATCTGAAACCGCCTCTGCATAATTGAAAAAAATTCAGGAGCACAGGTTGCACGTGCAATTTCAGAGGCCCAAATTAGTCCATTCTAGGTGGAAGGAGATGACTAGTAGAAAAATGCCTTGCAGCAGTGAGAGTTTTGGACCTGATCCCCAAAGATGTTAATTGTACATCTAGAGAACAACACACTAGTCCCGCAAGTGAATAATGTTTTGGATTGAAATATATCTATGGGAGCATCAACAGATCATTACTTTACAGTGAAACTCTTCCCCCTGTAATGAGCTAATTTGGAACTCTGGAATTTCTATTTTCGCACTGCAAAGAGGCTATTGCGTTTACTGTCAGTTTCTTTTCTGAAACTCCTTTTGGTATTTTCATGACCGCCATCACCGAGCCGGGAATTTCTGTCCATTATGGTTGATTTAAATTTGGGCACAGAAGTGGGAAGAGTCTTTGCATTTCCATCATCCATTGTCATATCATTGCCCATCAGATCATCTTATTCCGACTTGGAATTCATAACATCAACCTCTATGCCAACCATGAATGCAACTGGGTAGGTTCTTTGAGTAGGCAGGGTTGCCTTGGAATTCTTTTGCTTGAAATATATCTCTCAGTGTACCAAGGGACCATCTCCTTTTTTGCTCCTCAACGGAGGGAGATGTGTAGTAAGAATATTCCCTGGAATAGTGGAACCTCTGGCCATTATGGCCCAATGTGTTTACTATATCTGGACAGAACTGCCTCCACAACTTAACAAGAATTTTCGTTTTCTTGAGACGGTGTTTGAAATGAAAATTAGGATGGGATAATATAACCCTCCGCAAATTATGGTTTAATGCGTATCAATGGAATATCTCCTCGAGCCTTTCGTTGATCAATGAAAATCTCCAGGGTTCATGCAGAATGAGTTGTCACCATCACAACTCACTAATTTCATAATTAGAAAAAACTGTGAAGGTGGCGGTGGTGACGAAAAGAGATTAAGAATTAGAATTTTCTTAAAAGTGCCAACCCGTCGGTGCACAAAAAATATATTACATCGTGTTTGAAATGAATACTTGGAAAGGATAACATACTTGTGCACAAATCTTAGTTTAATTCGTATTAATGACAAATCTTCTCCAGACATTCGGACATTAATGACAATCTTAATGGTTCCTATAGGATGAACTACTAGCATTAAGTCTTAATTATTTCATATCTGGAAACAAGTACGAAGGCAACGGTGATGGTGAATTACGACGAGGCACCGACCAACCCGCGAAACTGATTCCAAGAAATACCTAAGTATGGAAAGTGGTCAGGCGGGTTAGAAAAGAAGAAGGGTAGAAGATATATTTAGGAGACATGAAGGGCTGATGGTCATATTCCATCTCAGTGACAGATATCGACCGTCAATTTGTATGTCGCCGAATTTGGGTTGTTGTTTGTGCGTAGGGGAACAATGGAACCACAATGGCGAGAGGCCAATTTGTATCTTGCTGAACCTGGGGTTCTATATATAAAAGGGTGATACATTTGGAAAAAGGACCAAGTAAATAGAAATTGAAAGCATACAAGATGAAGGGGGGTTTGTTTGCAAATTTGTAAATTGCAGAAGTCTGGGTGCTAGCTGCAGGGAGAGGAACAATGGAAATGCAATGTTAAAAATGCCTATGCAGGAACCCGCGTTTCAAAAAGTAAAAGAAGAGAGAAAAGATAAACTATAAATTTTCGGAAAAATGAGTAATACACACTAAATATGTACTATAAAGTCTCAACATGAGATGTTATAGAGCATCTACGGATTCCGCATTCCATACTTAGCCACTTTTTGGATCACAGGTTCTTGGATCGACGGGCTCTAAATTGGGCATCCATTGTTCCATGGCCTACAAATAGCATTCATAATTCTGAGATATACAAATTGTCCAGCAGACCTGTGGGGTGGGTTGCTCTAAATTTCACTCCTGTACAACATGTATGGATTCCACATTCCATACTTGGCCACTTTTTGGATTGCGGATTCTCGGACTGGCGGGCTCTAAATTGGGCATCTATTGTTCTGTGGCCTACAAATAGCATTCATAATTCTGTGATATACAAATTGTCCAGCAAACCTCTGGGGTCGGTTTCTCTAAATTGAACTCATTTTGTTTCGTTTCATACAAACAGTAATCAAAGTTCTGCAATATACAAATTGGCAGATGGACTCCAGGGCTGGCGACCTCGAGCATGCGATTGTCTATGGATGCTAATCCCTATTAACTATTGGAAATTATCTAAATACATTCTTTTGAATACTAAATTATTAATATTTAATATTGATATTGTACAATTTAATTAGACAAGGAGGTTTGTACAATATGAAACAAGGAAGTGGTCGGTTGGTCGGGCTAGTGATATAAAAGTAACTAAAATCTGAATATGTGAATCTGCCAACTTCCTTACCAAGATTTTTTTTTAAAAAAAAGAGCAATACATAAAATCTGTTTTTAGAAACAACGGATATGAGATTTTATAGAGCATATATTGTTCCCGCATTCCATACTTAAGGCAATCTATGGATCGTGGGTACTCGGGCTGGCGAGCTCAAAACTAGGCCTCTATTGTTCTGTTAGCTACAGGTAGCACCCAAGATTCCCTCAATATACAAATTGACAGGTGGACTTGCGGTGTTCACTTGCTCAACATTGCATTTCTATTGTTTCGTGTCATTCAAACAACACTCGGACTTCTGCCATATACAAATTCATAGATGGACTCCAGGGCTGGCAGGCCCAACCTTACGATTGTTTACGGATGTTGATCCCTATGAACTATGTAACACTACCAAAAAACATTATTTTCAAAACTAAAGTATTAATATTAAATATTGATATTGTACAATTTAATTGCATAAAATTATAAAAGGATGTGAAATATCTTATTTCAAAGAAAAACCCACATATTCGGAAAATTGCGTTCCAAAAATTTTTGTATAATATGAAACGGGCAAGGAGTCGGTGTATGCATCCCTCATTCCATACTTGGTCACTTTTTGGATCGCGGGTTCTCGGGCTGGATCGTAGGTTCTCGGGTTGGTCGGCTCAAAATTGGGCATTTGTTGTTCCGTGCCCTGCAAATAGCACCCAGAGTTCTTTGATATACAAATTGAGGGTTCTTGGTGTTTCGGTCTCAAAGTTTGGCATCAATTGCTCTGTATCATACAAATACCATCCAGAGTCCTGTGATATACAAATTTACAGTCGAAGCTGTGGATTGGGTCCTTCAACATTGCAGTTTTATTGTTCCTTGTCTTCTAAACAACATTCGGAGGAAACAAGTAATACATAGTAAAGATGTACTTCTAAAAACTATGGACATGAGATTTTATAGAGGATGCACAGATCCCTAATTCCATACTTAGACACTATTTGGATGGTGGATTCTCAGGCTGGAGGGTTCAAACTTGGGCCTCTGTTGTTCCGTGCCCTACAAATATCATCCACATTTCTGCGATATACAAATTCACAAGCATACTTTCCAACTATTTGAATTTTAAGGTCCTCGGGTTCATGTCATAGCATAATTGGACTTGGGCCAGTTTATATTCGTTTATTACAATATCAAATGGAGAAGAGGTCGATCAGGCTGGTGATATAAAAGTAAGTGAAATCTGAAGTCGTGAATCCTCCAATTTCCGCACCTAGACATTTTCCAAAAAACGAGTAATACATACTAAGTATGTACTCTTATAAACTATGGACATGAAATTTTTATAGATCATTTATGGATCCTCCATTCCATACTTAGCCACTTTTTGGCCCATGGGTTCTTGGGTTGGTGGGCTGGAAATTGGGCCTCTATTGTTCCGTAGTCTACAAAAAGTACCCACAATTTTGCGATATACAAATTGGCAAGCGGACCTGTAGGCTGGCTATCTGAACATTGCACTTCCATTGTTCTGTGTCCTCCAAATAGCACTCGAAGTTCCACGATATAAAAATTGACAGATGGACTTGAGGACTGACAGGTTCAAGTTTGCCATTTTTTACGGATGGTAATCCCTATCAACTATCTAACATATCTAAACATTATTTTCAATAATAAATTATTAATATTAAATATTGATATTGTAGAATTCAATTAGACAATATATATTGTACAATTTGGTCGGGCGAGTGA